>CABHPP010121874.1:13511-37939 GCA_902168425.1 Peromyscus attwateri | reverse complement strand
CTCTGTTAGTCCCGCCTACTTCCTGCCTAGCCACTGGCCAATCAGTGTTTTATTAGCAACACATTTGTCATACAGAACATCCCACAGCAGTTCTGAGCCCATGGGCATCTTTCAGAGGACAGGGCTACTTTTTTCACAATGTGCTATTGTTTCCTTCCATATGCAACGAATAATGATGTCACCAGCTAATAGATTCTACACACGTGCATGGATTAAACACATTAGTGATTAATAATGTATGTGGGCTGAATTAAGGAAAGAAATGAAAGCATTTTCCCTTGGAGTCACTTATCTGAGAGTGAGTCCAGATTTGATTCTCTACTTGATGGTTCCTCTGCTTTCTGTCGTTGCATGTGTTTGAACCTGTGCCTGCCTGAAGGCTAGCCCTGTTCGTCTGTCTGTTGTCTGTATGTGTGTCTGTCTGTCCCGAACCAAGAGCTTTGCTCTGTCTTTATTGCACAGCATAGAAAGTATTACATGGGGGAAAGAATGAGATACTTTACTGAAATCTTTAACAGAGTTCTACAAGGGATTAAGTCACTGGGTCCAACTGACCCAAACTGATCAAGATAACAAACAGTTTTACAAATGTCACTGTCTTTCAAATGATATCCATAAAGGCACATTTATTTTAAGAGGTTACTGTCAGACTCTGTTTTTTAAGATTTCAGCAAACGATGCACATGCTAAAGAATTCTCTCCAGGTGCCCGCCCTGAAGAGATTTCTACCAAAGTCCAGAACAGAAGCTACAAGCTACAAGTGACTAAGGATACTAATCTGAAATATAGAATGAATCTAAGTACACTGCGTTCTTTAGTCCATTCACTTTATTCTTCTAAGTCAAGTCTATCTACACAGCTTCTTTTCTGTTCTCATACTGAGCTCCTCTCCGTCCCTCGTGCTCTCAGTCCTTCTGCTGTTCTCTCATCTCTCTCTAGTTCTTTCCATCTCTGTCCTCATCTTTGTTCTTCTAAATCAATTCCCCCAGTGCTGTGAGGGAACCAGTGTATATATACAGCAGTAATTCTTTGGCAAAGCAATGAGAGGCTTGAAGTTTTCAGGGTCGCAGAGAGAGCTGATAAGGATCCACACATAAAGTAATAATTGTCAGCTTCCAATTACAACCCCCAAAGGGGAGTGGCTATAGGGGAGTTCTCTGGTCAGGTCAACTAAAGGATAAAATCAATTAGAGAATTTTAAAAAGTAATTTATGTGCTCAAACTATAATCTAGAAATGGCTAGGTAGAATGTTATGGATCAATAAGTCACAAGGAAAGTAAAACTGTCTTTAGTGCCACTTTCCCCCCACTCCTCCTGGCTGCAGCTGCTTTCTGGTAGGGAGGGGGACATATGCTCGGTTGCTAAGCAACCTAAATCAGAGCTTGTAGCATTTAGTAAGTAAAAGCACCTTAGCTCAGAGTAATTGCTGAGCAGAAAATCTAGGAATAGTGCCTGGCTGGGGAGGAATTAAAACTTAATTTGCACAAGAAACAAAGCTTGGTACCTATCATCTGCCTGCCCTTGTAAGAAATCTTCTTTGGTCAGTGGGAAATAACTATCTTCACTCAGTAACTAATAAGTGGCTAAAACATCATCCCAGGAATGTGAGCAGTAAATCTCTTAAGTGAGGGTCTTGTGTAAATAACCCAGGGTGAAGGCAAAAAGTTGAGGATTTAATTGTTAGTGGTTCTTTTCTCTATCTGTGAGTGAGATGAGCTAATGTTTATCTATGTGAAGTTTTGTCCTTGGAAAAAGGTATCTTAGCTGAAATACTTTTGTCCGGAGAATGGCCCTGGCCAGATTTATGTTAATGAAAAATAAACACAGCTGGGGACAGTTGTCCAATTACCCCAAATGTATAGGGAAAGTTGTGCCCAAGATTGAGATGCAATCGTGAGATTCCATGTACACATCACATGGAAATGCATGGTAAATGGGGAGACTCATAGCTGTTATTGCACAAGAAGTTTACAACAACAGACAGCCAGATCATTCAAAAGGCAGTAATTCCATAATGCCTTGCATGATGGTTTCCTCTCACAGAACCCTTAGTTCTGATAGGTTGACCTTCTGAACTCTAGTTGTCACTGCTGTATGTTCTCATGGACTTTTGCTACCAGCAGCTCTTAATAACATGCATTATTTGGGTTAGGGCCATGGAAAAGTACATAATGTAAGATTACAGCTGTGCATTAGCTTAGGATATAAAAATTGATTATATTAGCAATCTAAGGAAAATAAAGTTTATTTTTACATTATTATAAAAGCATGTTAAACCAACAAGCTGAGTACACAGTAGGATAGAAGTGTTAGGTCTTTTTTTGCATGTTTTTTCTGTGTATCCCTGGCTGTCCTGGAACTTCCTCCATATATCAGGCTGGCCTCAAACTCAAGAGATTTGCCTGCCTCTACCTTGAGAGTGCTGGGTTTAAAGGTGTGCTCCACCATGCCGGGCCAGTGTTAAGTCTTTTCTTAACTTGCATTATTAACTTTGGCTGTGAGGTCCAGCAAAAGTTCCAATCTCTTAGAATATAAGACCAGTGGGTCTAACTACTGTACCTTCTCTTGGGGCTCTTTTGTTGTTGTTGATTTTCTGTGTCCAACTTCAAAGTGTTGGTTTTTGTTTTAGCTTATTATATTTATTTTCTTTATGTTTTTTTGTTACCGTTTAGAAGCCTGTTCTTTTCTAATGTTTAGATAGAAAGCGAGTTGATCTGGATGGGAGGGTAGGTGAGGAGTTATTGGGAGGAGTATGGGGGAGAAACTGTAATCAAGATATATTGTATGAGAAAACAATCTGTTTTTAATAAAAGGAGAAAAAGAAAAGTGCTTTCTTTTAAAAATTAATGAATTTCATGATGCCCCTTTAAAATGAAAATACCCAAAGAAAAATAACTAAAGGAAGTTTTCCCCAACTGAGGGGGAAATAAATTTTTGTGTCTTCCAAAATAATTCCTAAGCAAGGCTCAGTTGCATGAAACCATTCCTGAACATACCCGAGTAGATTGTGAACACCCTATTTCAGACTTGGAATTTCAGTCATGTACTGGTTCTCTTGTGTGTAAAATGTGGGCCCTAACCACAGAATTTGTATAAGGGCAGGCTGAGCAGTTGAGAAATGGGAATTCTGGGCCTGATTATCAGGCAAGGATTCAGCTTGAATTACAGCTACAGCATGGGATGTAGGACTTTGGAAAAGGCATTCCATACAGTGTAGGGAAAATTAGCCTTTTGTGATCATTTGTTAAGGTTTCTTTTTAATAAATCATAAAACTTTTGTGTAGAGAAATGAATGTTTCTCAGACACTGAATCATGAGCATCTAACATGAGTTCCATGTCTTTCACTGATACAACAGAGTTTGGAGAATGTCACTAATACACAATTTTGTAACACATTTCCTTTTAGTTTTCTGCAATCTCCAAACCACTTCAGTCTCTCTGTATGCCATATGAATGAAACTATCTGATTTGGACCTAAAAACAGGACCCTGGAACAGGGAGCCCAAACAATCTTTCATGGTTACTTGATTTTTAGCTCAATAATTAATCCATTGATCAATGTGTCTTTTTTTTTTTTTTGGCCAGGACTATGCTATTTTTATTGCTATATCTTTGTAAAGCAACTTGAAATAATGAATAGCGATATGTTCAGCGTTCCTTTAAATTTATTTATTTATTTATTTATTTATTTATTTATTTATTTATTTGGTTTTTCAAGACAGGGTTTCTCTGTGTAGCTTTGCACCTTTCCTGGATCTCGCTCTGTAGACCAGGCTGGCCTTGAACTCACAAAGATCCACCTGCCTGTGCCTCCCGAGTGCTGGGATTAAAGGCGTGGGCCACCACTGCCCAGCCCAGCAGTTCCTTTATTATTGAGGATTGTTTTGGCCATCCTGAGTTTTTGTGTTTCCATATGAAGTTGAAAATTGTCCCTTCAAGATTTGTGAAGATGCTGGGCAGTGGTGGCATATGCCTTTAGTCCCAGCACTCTGGAGGCAGAGGCAGGTGGATCTCTTGATTGTGTATCTAGCCTGGTCTACAAAGTGAGTCCAGGATAGTCAGTGCTACACAGAGTAACCCTATCTCAAAAAACAAACAAAACAAAAAACAAACCAATAAACAAAAGTTCTGTGAAGACGTGTTGGGTTTTGAAAGGGATTACATTGAATCTGCAGATTGCTTTGTTTAGGATGGTCATCTTTGCTATTGTCAACGCCTGTAAAACTTTCCTAGTGAGATCTGAGCTTGCTTCACCCAGCAGAGCTGCATTAGAGGACTGTCTGACCGTGTGTATGGTTTCTATGTGATTGGAAGGGTTTGCACTTGGCTATGCTAAGGGGAGGTCTTTGCTCCACCCCTTGGCATTCCTATAAAAAGCCCTTTAGATGAGACAGAAGGGGCCAGTGGATAATGATCCAGGCCCTCCTGAGGCTATCCTGTGTTTCTATCTATCTCTCTCCCCTCTATATTTCTATATAAATCTCTTATCTTTCACTCCTCAAGAATACCCTGGGGAAAAAAGTGGGAGCTGGTATCTCACATACAGTATTATTCCTATCAATCCACAAGCACAAGACATCTTCCCACCTTCTAAAATCTTCAATTTCTTTCTTTAATGACTTGAACTGTCTTCTTTTAGTAACTTTTATTGGAAATTTTTCATATGATATATGTTGATCATTTTTATATCCTCCCAAACACCCCAAATAGTCCCCAACTCCCTATGCACTCACCATTATGTTTTTCTTTCTCTTTAAAAAAGAAACAAAACAAAATTAAATAAGAAACACACAAAAACTACAAAAAAAGATAAAGCCCAAAGCAAATGAACAAAAGACCAGTAAGCAAGTATTGAAAGTGAGTACCACCAGTTTTTTTTTTCATTTTTATTTTTATTATTTTTGTATCTTTATTGAATTTTGGTCATTTCTTTTTTCTTTTTTTTTTCCGTTTTTTTTTTGAGACAGGGTTTCTCTGTGCAGCTTTGCACCTTTCCTGGAACTCGCTTTGGAGACCAGGCTGGCCTCGAACTCACAGAGATCCGCCTGCCTCTGCCTCCCGAGTGCTGGGATTAAAGGCGTGCGCCACCACCGCCCGGCTGGTCATTTCTTAAATACATTCCCTAGTGTACGCAAGTGGTTGTGATTTAACTGAATTCCCTCAGAAGTGACTGGTGCCCTCTTCGATTTAAGGTATGTTCTCATAACCATTCTTTGAATTCTTTGTTCAGCATGTCATTGAGTTTACTCTCACTTAAGTACATGACAGTGGCATTTTGAGTCATGCTGCGCTGATATCTTCACGTGTTTTTTGTTTCTGCATTGGGATAGGTATACCTGGCAGTAGGGCACATATTGGGTTGTTTTTAGTTCTCCTTTGTCTTCCAGTTGATGGTTTTGTATTGTTGAAATGGGGCAACCTCGAGATTTATTTCTCTCCTCTGGAGTGCACATGTAGTTCAGTAGCTAAATTTCAGCCCATGAGTCCTATTCTCTAGGAATGATTCTCCTCTGATTATCACTCTGAGGATTTGATAGTCACGATTGATTTCACTCTATCTGAGCAACCTGCGCTATCATTTCAGATTAAACTGCAAGTTTTCCTGAAGCTAAAGCCATTCCACCACTTCAACAGACAACTTTGTAGTTAGGCAATATTGAGCTGAGCTAATACTATAAAACCAAACACATTAGAAACATACCTTTAAATTCCCAGTGAAACACAAACCTAGTATTTCATTTGCAGGACTCCTGAAAGACTAATGCATATTGCTGTCAGTACCTTTTCACCAAGATAAAGAAGCTTAACAACTCCTTGTTTGTTTGAAGGAGTTGAGCATAAAGGAAGGAGATAAAGGAAGAATCACATACTGAACAATTCCACTACAGATTATGGGTGGGGAACAGAGTGATGACTCAATGGTCAGTAACATCTGATGCTCTTGAAGAGGATCAGGTTTCATTCACAACAACTACAGAACGGGTCAAAAATGTCTCAATTTCCAGGGGACCTGAATTTCTCTTCCAATATTCACAGGTGTCAGACAGTCAGGTGGTGAATAGACACACATGCAGGTATATCACTCATGCACATAAAAAAGAAAATAAAGTAAAGCCAAGATTATAATTCATATAATATTTAAGGTGTGTAGACAAATTTCTAAACGGTATTATTAATAGAAAACACAGAGCCAGATATAGGAATGAAAACCAGAGGAATAGGAACAGCTACCTGCTAACCTCACCTCACCAACTCTGCAGCTTCCAAAATTGAGATACTTCCTGTCTACCCATGCCTATATGACTTGCTGTTCTGCCATCTGATTTGCTCTCTCTGCCCAGCTACATCACTTCCTCTTCCTGCCCAGCTCTGTCACTTCCTGTCTGTCTCTACAGACCTCCAGATCTCGATGGTTAACTAGTGTTGGAATTTAAGGCATGTGCCACCCCACCTGGCTCTGTTCCCAGTGTGGTCTTGAACTCACATAGATCCAGACAGATCCCTACCTTCCAACTGATAGGATTAAAGGCGTGTGCTAACGTTGCATGACTTTTGTGTTTACTTATAATGGTTGGCTTTTTCCTCTGATCTCCAGGCAAGCTTTATTTATTTGAGCACAAATAAAATATCACCACAAAGGCAGGGCATGAAAATGTTAATGTATGTTTAGAGACATTAGAAATTTATGACCTCTTGGTAAAAATGCTTGAACAACATTTTATAGTAGTAATTAATGACCTGCATGTTTTTTCTTTTCTCTAACTCCTTACTTACAAGAGACCTCAGTGTTTTCAGCATCTGGGTCAGAGATTCAGCAGAAGAGAAGAAAACCACTGTGCCAAGAGAATATTTCTCACTTTACTGGAAATGATATTGAATAGAGGTCACAACCAATTTATACTCATTTTAAAAAACCAAAGAGTGGTTCTGATATGATAAAATATACTGCACAGTACCTGAAATCCTCAAAGAATACACAAAAATGTCCCATTAAAGAGAGAAAATGAACACAATCAAGCAGGAGCTGCTGTCCTGTCCCTGACCTGAATCAGCAATGGAAACAGAAGGTGCCCTACCCCCAGACTTTTAGGTCTGCAGGGGCCACAATCAAGCAGGACCCTGCCTGGCATTTCTGGTGCTGGGCAATCAGGTACCATCATCAGGTACTCCTCGGCGTCTTTAGGCCTGGTCGTGGCAGAACGGAAAAGTAACAGCTCTGTACCATCTCTTATGGCTGGAGTTGGCAGTGCTCAACCAAGTGCCACCTGTGATGCAACCAAGAGCCCTGGCGCTGGGCATTTGAGCACCATTGTGGTGAGAGAGTACATGGTGGGTGCGTGGGTGGAAGAGAGGGAGAGGAAGAATGATTTGTAGTCTGGGAAGAGAGGTGGGTCTAGAGAGAAGGTGGTGAGCAACAGGCTGACATGAATGGCCGGCTGGCCACTCAAGTCCAGGGAGATGTCTGGGCCTAGGCTATGACCAAGGGCAGAACTTGATCAGGCACCCTGAAGCAGCAGAGGGGGGCCTGTGGTCATGTCTGTGCTTCTTGTCATCACTGGGGGCAGTGCAGGGGCCTGTGGTCTGGGCTGCCACCTGGGGCCATGTTGGTGTCTGTGGGCTGCACTGCCTTGGAGGTTATGTTGATCTAGATGGCCTGAACAGCCACTTAGGGACATGGTTGACTACTGGGCCCTGGGTGCTACTGAGCACCATGTCTGGATCCATGGTCCTGCAGCATCTGGGGTCTGGGTTGATGTGCCTGGTCCATGTCTATGTTGCTATCAGGGCCACATGGATGCCAGGGTCTGGGCCATAACCTATGGTCATGTTGGTGTCTCAGGGCTGTGTTCTGCTGCTGCCAAGCCAATTTGGGTGGCCAGTGTTGTCAGCTGGGGCCTTGGCATTGTCTGGACCAGGGCTGTGGCTGAGGGCCATGTTTGGGTCCAAGGTCCTGCAGCATCCAGTGTCTGTGTTAATGTCTGTGGCTCCTGAGACCATCAAGAATAGTGCAGATGATGTGGGTCTGGTCTGCCATCTGGGGTCATGATCGCATCTGAGGGCCTTGCTGCTACAGGGGTCATGCCAGTCCCAGTATTCTGCACTACCACATGGAACCATGGTGACATCTGTGCCAGGCTGCTGCCTAGGACCATGTGTGGGTCCGAGATCCTGCCACAGCCAGGGTCTGTATTGATGTCTGTAACCCCTGCTGCCAGCAAAGGCTACTACATAGACACCCAGAGTCTAGACCACAACCTGTGGCCATTAGAGTGTCTGAGGGCCATGCTACTACCAGGGATATGCTGATCTAAGTGGCCTGTGCTTTCACCTGGGTCCATGGTGCAGTCTGGGTTAGAGCTACTGCAAAGAGGCATGTCTGGATCCATGCCCTGTAGTAGGACAGACCCATAGGGTCAAGGAAATTGGTTCAGACCAGTTGCCAAGGCATGCACATAATGTACTTCCTTATAAGCCAAACTAGAGTCTGCCTGAAGGCCTAGCAACAGGTTTTGTCAGTGTTCCTGGTCGCTGTTAGAGGTTCTGATCATGTGGACTCTGCCTGAGGGCCTAGCAACAGGTGCTGTCAGAGTTCCTGATCATGACCAGCCAATGAGGGATGACCATGCAGACTGGGTGCTGGAAGGAGGGTATATAAGGCCTTCTCTGTTATTGAATACAAGAGTTTGTTATTTGCCTTCAACTGACTCCTGGTGTCTGTGCCATTGATGCCGCGCCTTCTCACCCCCTCCACCAAGGGAGCTGTTAGGATCCAACATCATGGCCCTACATCAGCTAGGGTATGAGTTGATGTCTGGGGCTCCTGTTGTCAAGGAGGGGCATTCAGATGTCCAGGATCTGATAGGCCACCTCGGACCGAGGACTGTGCTGCAACTGGGAACATGCTGATCTGGGAGGCTGGTGAGAGACATCTGGGCATGGCCTACTGCCTAGGGCCATGTCTGGGTGCATGGCCATGGTGTGGTGTCCATGGCTCCAGTTACTACTAAGTACTCTGTGGATGCCTGGGACTGGCCAGCCACCTGGGACCATGTTGATGCCAGGGCCTATGCTGCAGCCATGACCATGCTAATCTGAGGGTCCTGTGCTGTCAGCTGTTCATGGTGGCATTCAGGCCCAAGCTGCTGCCCAGGGCCATGTCTGGGTCCATGATCCTTCCACAGCTGGGGTCTGTGGTGGCATCTATGGCTCATGTTAGCATGGGGGTCATTGGAACCAACCTATGCTGAGCCAGCCCCACCCTTCACTGGCCCTGGGATGGCTGGTCCTGCCCCTCTCTGGATATTGCAGCAGGCAAGCTGGCCCTATTCCTCAGGGTAGAGTTCACTCCCATATTCAGGAAAGATGGCCCCACTCCTCACCATAAGCATGCACCTCACCTGGTTAGCACACTAGAGCTGACCTTGGGGTAGGGGAAACAGGTGAGCTGACCCTGAGGACATGAGAGCAGGAGAGCTGCCCCTGCTGCCTCTTGAGTGCATTATGGTGGCATGGGTGAGGGAAAGATGCCCTCCCCTGCTGTGGGATATTCTGTATGGCAAATGTGTTGCTAATAAAACACTGATTGGCCAGTGGCTAGGCAGGAAGTATAGGCGGGACTAACAGAGAGAATTAAAAGAACAGGAAGGCGGAGGGAGTCACTGCCAGCCTGCCAGCCACTGCCAGGACAAGCAGCATGTAAAGATGCCTGTAAGCCACGAGCCACGTGGCAAGGTACAGATTTATAGAAGTGGATTAATTTAAGATATAAGGACAGTTAGCAAGAAGCCTGCCACGGCCATACAGTTTGTAAGCAGTATAAGTCTCTGTGTTTACTTGGTTGGGTCTGAGCGGCTGTGGGACTGGCAGGTGAAAGAGATTTATCCTGACCATGGGCCAGGCAGGAAAACTCAAGCTACACTCCCCTCTCTGCCCCATGCTACTTGTGGGAGGCTAGAGAGCTGGTCCCAGGGTAATTACATTGAGAGAACTACCCCTGCCCTACACCAGCTACAGCACACAGGAGAGTGGGCCCTGCATCCCACCGAGGCTGCACACTAGGGCCGACCCTGTTGTCAGAGTCTCAGGTGAACCAGCCCTGACAGTGTGAGAGTAAGAGAGCTGACACCTCCCCGTATATCCCCTACAGCAATCCTGAGAGACTGCCTTATACCTGGCCTCAATAAAACAGTAGAGTTGACCCTGGTGATATGAGTGAGGGTGACCCGGAGCTAAGGGCCTGTAACCACTCCTTGCTGTAGGCTGCATTGGGTGAGCTAGCTGAGGCAGTGCTGGAGAGCTCATCTGGGTAGTGATGAGAGGGAAAGCTAGCAAGCTGACTGTTCCAGCTACCACCCGGGCCAAGAACCAGGGCTATCACTTGGCCCACCCCAACATCCACCCCATCTATGAACTGTTGGAACATGTGATGGCAACTAACCTACAGATCCCCAACAGCATGATCTCCATGATATCAAAGATAGGATGTCGGGAGGATCCCCAGTGAGAGTCCATTATCAGTGGTGTGGCAGAAACCAGAGGCCTCGAGCCAGACCAATGACTCTGGCAATGAGCACTTACAAGTAAAGATGAATGGACTAAAGGGTAAACTGTGTCAACATGCCACACTATAGCTCTATAGCTTCCACATAGTTACAACTTAGTATATATATATATATATACTAAGTTATACCGTGGTTCATATAATATCTTAAATAGAACATATTAAGTATTAGATTCAGGTTCTTTAGGACAGGACACCTTTTGGAATGATCTTTGTAACATACCATTTACCTACGCTCTAGACTTCTCTGGATTTTAGTATGTGTTTCTTGCTTGATATTGTTTGCATTGGTTGTAGTTCCATCTTATCTAGGTCATTATCTCTCATTACTCCTGGACAATATTTGATAACCATTCCTTTGTATATAATCTTGTATTAAGTTAGAACCTTCTTATTTAGACAAAAAGGGGGAGATGTAGTTGGTAGCCATTCCAGCTTTGGTCTGGAAGTTCCAACCCCCATTGAGGCTTCGGTAACTATCACGCCTACAAGGCGGGGCCAAGGGAGGGCCCTGAATACCCGAGATCAGGATGTGCCACGCTGTCTTCCTTCTTGGACCCTGGACGCTAGAGGTAGACCAAGGAGAGTTCTCCAGAGAACACTGCTGGACTACGCTGCGTCTTTCCCAGAACCCGCAACCTACCTATCCCTTCATTTGTAAGTTATGCCATTAAATAAATCTCCCTTTTAACTACGTGGAGTGGCCTTAATGATTTCACCAATAGGTTATTGTTATTTTGTTGTTTGTTTTTGTTGTTTTGTTTTATTTCTTTGTTTTTTGGTGTTTGGTTTTTCTTTTAAATTTGGTTTTGTTTTGAGGGGAGGTTACAAGGGCAGAGGGCAGGTGGGATGCAAGGGGACTGGGAGATAAGCAGGATTGGAATGCATGGTGTGAAATAAACAAAGAAGCCGGGCGGTGGTGGCACACGCCTTTAATCCCAGCACTCGGGAGGCAGAGGCAGGCGGTTCTCTGTGAGTTCGAGGCCAGCCTGGGCTACCAAGTGAGTTCCAGGAAAAGGAGCAAAGCTACACAGAGAAACCCTGTCAAAAAAAAAAAAAAAAAAAAAAAAAAAAAAAAAAAAAAGAAATCCACAAAGAATCAATAAAAGTTTAAAAAAAGAGGAAATAAAGAAAAGATCTGCAAATGATATGCTGCATTTATGTGACCCCAATACATTCTACAGCTAGGATTTCTACTGTGCCAGTTCCAGGAGAGTAGAACTAATTATTACATGACAATCCACTTCAGTGCAGTAAGTTAGGAAGCACAAATGGCCCCACTTGAAAGCAGGCAGAGCTGGGTAGTGTAAATCGGTACCATTAGATCAGACCCACCTGTCCACTTCCCGTGACCCACTCTATCATGTCTTCAGATATAAATAGAGCTGTTGATCATGTGGAAGACATGGGTTAAACTTTGCTATTTTCACCTTAAGTCCAAGACTGTGTGGGAAATTCCAAATCTGGAAAAGGTCATAATCTGTCTGTAATATTTCTTTCTGGTCATAGTCACTACTTCTCCAATAGGATTAGTGAAGTGGGTCTTCATCAGAAAGGAGTTCATCTGAAAGACAGGGAGCATCGTAGAGTGCAGTGTGCCCCTAATTAAGTCAAACAATCTGTTCTGAGTTCATCTTATTCTCTTTAATCCCTCCCTCAAAATGCAACTTTGTTAAATGTGCCCAGGGGAGAAAAGTTAATGAAAGAACAATGACAAAATTATCATCACATTTCTAGGATTTTAGTTCTTTCAAAAGAAACACACACACACACACACACACACACACACATACACACACTACATACTCATACACAAATATAGATACACTTACACAGACACATAGACAGGCATATACACACTGACATACATACCTAGACACACTCATATATACAGATACATAATCACTCATAAATAATTATACAGACATACATACAGTTGCACAAACAAAACACACAGACACATACAGGGACACACACAGACAACAACACAAAAACATTAATACACACATACAGTTTTTGCACAGATACACTTATGTAGACAACACATATGCACAATAGTACACACAATACATATATAGACACAGAAATAGAGACATATGCATACTAAACACATATACAAAACACAGAGAACCACATAGTCACACAGAGAAGCACACACACACACACACACACACACACAGATTACTGGTACTGAGATAAACCCCAACATAATTTCCTGTGTAATCATCTTCAGAGCACCAAGGCATTGAAGTCCTCAGGACCTACAGTGGGCCCAGAATCACTGGACAATAGTGCAAGCAATCAGGTACAGTGCTCATGTTTTTGTCAATTACAGAACATGTTTGTATCACTGAAGCTATTCATAAGGAAAAACTGATTATGTTTCCAATATTAGAACAGCTGTGAAATTGCTGAAGTCTTCTTTAATGAAATCACTGATTTTCATTCATAAATTCTAACATGCATTCCACTGCCTTCTTCTTAAAGATGCAGACTCATGTCTAGATTTACCAGCTAACATGTAAAAATGTTTAGGAATTCTTCTATTTGGGAAATATTTTCCTAGCCTTCTTTTGAGCATCTGGTAGACTCTTAAAGGATATAATGTTGCTGATACCATATACCATCCAGTGGAAGACAAAGCCCCTCTAAGGAGTCAGAATCTGGTCTTTTCCCATTTTCAATTGACTACTTGTTGAAGAAGCATGTTATGGATGGCATAGGCCACTGCATACACAACATCGTATTCATGGGAAGTGCCATCACTAAGGGCTGTGTCTAAACTTTGTGGTGTTATCCATTCCAGTGAGGCATTGGATAAGCAACTCTTCCATGTCTGCCAGTACCCATGTCGAATACCATGGTGCACAGCTTTGTTACCCACCATGCCACAGGGATCTTTTGAGAATATTCTTGTTTTCCACACTTGACTAGGGTTCAGATCCAGACATCTGTGGGGCTCCCAGTGATTGAGACAATTTAAATCCATCATGGCAGGTGGTTTTGGAGCAGGTGATTGGTGAAATTGATAACTTTACTCAGGTGTACAGGTAAAAGAGGCCCAGTAAGGACTAGAATGAGCAGAATGGGAGAGAGGTGCACCATGATATCTATGAGATTACTCTACCAGCCTTGGCTTCACAATGCAAGGACTGGGTGTGATCAGGAGAGGTGGATACTGCCTGAGAGCACACCATTGTTTAGGACTACCAAGTCAAATTTTTATTTTACTATTTTATACTTTAACAATTAATCCTGTATAGGTCTCTTTTTAAAATTTAAGACATTTTTTATTCATTTTAAATACCAACCACAGATCCTCCACTCATCCCTCCTTCCACTCCCTCCAGCATTCCCTTCATCCCTACCAACCTCTCCATCCCCTCCTCCAAAAGGGTAAGGGCTCCCATGGAGAGTCACAAAGCCTGCCACATTCAACTGAGGCAGGATGAAGCAGCTCCTCCCTGCATCTAGGCTGAGCAAGGCATCCCACCATAAGTAATGGGCTCCAAAGAGCCAGCTCATGCACCAGGGATAAATTCTGATCCCACTGCCAGAGGCCCCTCAAACAAACCAAGCTACACAACTGTCTCCCATATACAGAGGGCCTAATCCAGTCCCCTGCATGTTCCACAACTATCAATCTAAAGTTTGTGAGTTCCTATAAGCTTGGTTCAGTTGTCTCTTTAGATTTTCCCATCATAATCTTGGCCTTCCTTTCTCACATAATCCCTCTTCCTTCTCTTTGACTGCACTCCCAGAGTTTGGCCTGATGCATGGCTGTGGATCTCTGCATCTGCTTCCATCAGTTACTGGATGAAGGGTCTATGATGACAGTGTATTCACCAAATGATCAAACAAACAACATTTATAATTGATATTATATCTATCCCATCAACATTAATTATCCTCATTTAATTGTTCCCTTTTCAGACCATTTAATGTAGAGTCAACAGAGACCAAATGCTTTCCATTGTAAAAATGTTTCCCATTTTTTAATGTGGGAAAAAACTTTCTTTTAACTAATTCTTCCCTTTAAAAAATCCTAATTGACTCACCAATTCTGATGACAACAACGATTCAGATAATGGTGTGGCAGCATCCCAAGGAAGGGGTTCAGAGAAAGCCAAAACTCACTGGGAGGAGTAAGAACTGAAAGATCCAGTCATCTGCACGGGGGAAGTGTGCAAAAATGGTTATCTTCTGCAGTTTTTAGAGCCCAAAAACGTATGGAGTTTGATGCAGAGAGGCTGCAAAAAAACTTAGCAAGTGGGTTAGGGAGTCTGGCCCAGGCTGGGTGGAGATTCAGGTTGCCTGTAGCTCGGGCCTGAGCTGGGGACTGTAAGGTCACAGGCAAGCAATTTTTTTTTTTTGTGAATTCATGCCCCACGTTGGGTGTCAGATGGTGCTCAAATTTCTAATGGTCTTATTATAATTAAAAACTCAGAGCCAGATATCAGGGTGAAAGCTGAAAGATCAGAGAAGCAGAACAAGCCACAGCCACCACCTCTTACCTCACCAACCCCTCAGACTCAAAGAGCTCAGCTGATAGGCCTCTAGACGAATGAGCTTCCTCAGTCAAAAAGGCTTTAGTTCCTGTTTCCACATGCCTTACATACCTTTCTCTGCACAGCCATCATTTTCTGGGATTAAAGGCATGTGTGTTTCCCAATACTGGGATTAAAGGTGTGTGTCACTACTGCCTAGCTCTGTTTTCTCTCCTGGATGGAGTCAATCTCATGTAGTTCAGAGTGGCTTTGAACACACAGAGATCCAAATGGATCCCTGCCTCCCGAGTGCTAGGATTAAAGATGTGTGCTACCACTGCCTGGCTCTGTGTTTAATCTAGTGGCTTGTTCCATTCTCTGATCTTCAGGCAAATTTTATTAGGGTACACAATATATCACCACAAGTAGAGGTAGTATGTATTGGAGAGGAAATTCCAAGATCTTCGTAATTGCCACAATAGCATGAAACCATGTGTGCACACAAGAGATAATGCAAATTCTCTTCCAGATTATTCTTCTGTAAATAGCCTGGCGACCATAAGATATATAAAACGAATCCCAATAAACCATATTTCATAAGGTCTAAAGTTTATTGACAAGGGGGAGGGGTATGCACAACAGAATTTTGAGATTCTGTGTTGCCCTGCTCAGCATCAGAGAAACTTATCACACCTCTTGTCCAGTCCAATATGCCTGTTTCCCAGCCACGCAGCTCCACTGGGTTTCTGTTCATCT
Organism: Peromyscus attwateri; assembly: GCA_902168425.1. NCBI lineage: Eukaryota > Metazoa > Chordata > Mammalia > Rodentia > Cricetidae > Peromyscus > Peromyscus attwateri. The sequence continues at coordinate 22,133 of CABHPP010121874.1, read as the reverse complement.
CATAGTACAGCAGACTCATGAGTTCCCCAGCTTGTCCAACAGGGCGTCCTGCAGCTGAAGGGAGTTTTCCTGTGCCTGCAAGATCCTGTCTGAGCACTGTTTTGTTCCTAAAAATGTAGGCTCTGGATATCCATCTAGGAATTCCCATCAGGCTCCTGTGATCTGGCTCTTACCATGCTCTTCCACAAATGCTGCTGAATGTTCCAATCCCACAAGGGCCTCTGCTTCATTTGCTATCACCATACATAGTGATTGTCTCTGCCCCACTGATTTGCATACACCCCTCTGTCCATGCACTTTCACACACAGCTCCAGCTGATAGGCTACCTTGACCATATGCTTCCTGTAGGGAAAAGGGGCTGGCTAAATAAACCCACCCTGACCCTGGAGCCCAGAACTAGGGAGAGACGGCTCAGATAAGGCCAGTAAAAGAAACAGAGTTTGGCTCAAATCAGAGCCATCTCTGCCCCTGACTTGTGAAACCAACCAATCACAGAGCAGGACAGTAGAATCCTGGCCCTAGAGCCCAGGACCAGGGAAAGAAACACAGCCTGCAATTGGGACCTGAGCCAGAGAAATGAACACTTTATCCTCAAACCCAGAACTAAGGAAATATGTCCTGACTCTGAAACTAGTGCCATAATAACACTCTTGGTCCCTAGAATCAGTCAGTGAAAGAAATGTGCCCTTGCCTTAGAGGTAGTGTCAAAAAGCCAAGAAATGTGAAAGAAACACATTTTATCCCCGAAATCAGGGCCATCTCTGTCCCTAGGCCACAAAACTGGCCAATTCCTGGGCAGAAAAAAAACTAACCAATCACGGGTTGACTCCACCCCTAGACCATCCTATATAAACCACCCTGCTTGGTCAGTTAGAAAAAAGCTGTTCTCTCCACCCTGGTAGAGGCAGCTACTCTCCTGGACTCCTCTTTCCCAAATAAATCTCTTTCTCAAAAGAGTTTTGAGTATGAAGATCTTCATTCACTGGCATAGAGAAGATCCTTGCTGAGATGTCCCCCAGTGGACAGAGCAAGAGAGGGCTGAAAAGTAACACTTTTCTCTGGAGCTGGAGGAGATTGCTACATTTCTGCAGGGGTTTCCCCTTTTGCAGAGTGAAGCAAAACAAGCAACATCTTAGGCCAGAGAAGCAGAGCTCTGCTAGGAAGCCCCCTTAAGTAGGGCTGAGCAAAGCTCAGCTGTATCGGCTCTCCAGGAGAGGAGCAGGATTGCTATATCCTGTGGGGAGACCATCCCCCACCATAGCAGGTATACCCTGATTTTCCCAAAGAGTCAGGATACCCTTTCCTGCTGAAGCAGTTCCAGGTCTTACTTTCCTGGGAAGTCAGAAAAATTTCCCTTCCAGGGTTGGACTGCTTCTTTGCAGTTCCAGCTGTCAGAGCTGTGCTAAACAGCCCCAGGTGTCTGGGACACCTCCAGGCCTGAGCTGTTGTTCTGAGCAGCTGGAGGTGTCCAGGATACCTCGCCCCTCCAAGGCTGAACTGTCTCCTAGCAGTTCCAGCTGTCAGAGCTGTGCTAAACAGCTTAAGTGTCTGGGACACCTCAGGGAAGAGCTGTTGTTCTGAGCAGCTCGAGGTGTCTGGGATATCTTGACATCCAGGGCTTAACTGTCTCCTTGCAGCTTCAGCCATTAGAGCTGTCCTAAGCAGCTCAAAGTGTTGCCTGACTTCCCAGGTAGTCAGGGCACCTTTCCCCAGAGTAGCAAAACTCATGTTTTGGTGCCAAAATCTGGGACCAAACCCAGAGTTGTTGCAACCAATTTACTTACACTTCCTGCTACCACAGACAATTATGTGTATACATGGTTACAGAATGAAGAAAACAATACTTTGAGGGGTACAAGGTGAGATTTCTTTTCATTGTGCACAAGGTTACAAATTTACTATGACACCAGAAATCTGTGCTGAATTAGGATAATGATCTAAAGGTCATGAAGCAGAGGAGTCTTGATCCATTGACCACCTGAGCTTGGAATCCTCGGTCTGTCCAGCTGGTTGCAGCTTCAGGATTGTTAAGGGCCAGTTCAGAAACTTAACTCTCCACTGTCCACTGTCTCAGGTCCAACACTGCTGACGCAGAACCAACTGACAGAAATATGTATGATTATTTGAAAAAATTACCCTGAATTTAGTAATGATTATACTAACCATGAGCTCATGTTTCAACAAACTTCAATACTAAAAACACTAAAATGTTCTCATGAGTTCAATATGACTTTCTTATATTGAAATCCATGAAAAAAATAATGTAATGACATGGATTTGTTTACTGTAACACACTAGCTTGTCTAAGGTACAAAATTTCTCAGTTTTCCTTTTTTGGGATCAACATTCTTATATTATGCTTTAGAGTTGGCCTAAATATCTTTTTTTTAATCTTTTCTCAGTACTTCAAATTGATTTTCTAGCACACTTTTGGGGATATCTAAACTGTACATAAGCACATGTACATTGTGTCTGGCTTATAAATTATGTCTTTAAAGCTTTATGATATTTGTATAGATGGACTCACACATGATATTAAGCTGAAGATAAGCCCTTAGTAAAGCCCTTTATAGTTTCTTTTCATGATGAATATTCTGAGATGTCTATAATATAAACATTGTGTAAGGGATCCAACAAACAGAATTAAAATTCAATTCATTACTTGGGGCTGTGGAATGTTAAGGTACAATAGTACACAAGGACACCACAAGGGACTGTAGTATTTGTCCACAGTAAGCATTGTTCTGAAGGTTACTCGAGTTTTTTTGAGTCATGGGGTATTAGCATGAGTTCAGAGCCATTCAGGGACACAACTTGTTTGGGTGTCTGTCACTGCAATTGGAAGCTGTATTTTCATTTGTCCTTTTGCAGGCCTCTCTCTCACTCCTCCTTGAATGCATGGAAGAGAGCACACTTCTGAGGTCGAATCTTCTACATTCTGTATGTGTGGAGCTCTTTGAACTCAAACAAGTACTACTATGACAGTAAGACTGGAACACTGAGCACAACTTTACCTACATTTTGTAACTCAAATGCCTTCTCTTTAATACAGTGCTTCCAACTTTCCTAATACTGCAAAACTTCATTGCAGTTCCAAGTACTCCTATGTGTATCTGCATGTGGGCAGACCCACCTGGATAGAGGAGCAGTGTCTCAGTTCCTAACATAATCAGAAATGTATGTTTTTCTGTATCTGAGGCAACCCCCATTAAAATATGAGACCCACAGGTTGGTAACTGCTGCTCTAACATCAATTTTCTGTTTACAAGTTTGGAGGAACACTTAATGGGTTCAGCACATGTTTTATGAGACACTTTTCCTGGAGAGACGCTGTTTTCTATTATCTTTTTTTCTTCTCTTATAATCAAGATTAAGTCTTTAAATCTTTCACCAATATAGCAGAGACTTGTCCCATTATATTCTCACTCAGTTTTATACGGTGAGGACATGAATTTCCATGGACTTAAGACTTACAGTTCTGAAACAGAATCTATTGAAAATGATGCTCAAAGTAATATATTGATGGCCAGTTTTTACATTGGATGGACTTGTGTCCTTTCATATTAGTGAGGAAGGAAGGTCTCATGTGCCACATTGATTGCATTTCTGGAGTGGTCAGTGTTCCAGAAAGAGGCTGATGAACATGGACATGCTAATACATGGACCTTTTCACTGACATCACTGAACAATTTATAGAAAAGTAGAATTGAAAGAGACTCACTGGACTGAAACCTAATAGTAACAGTTTCAGTAACATTGCCAAACATAGAGAATTAAAATCTTGAATAGCTTCAATCATAAAAACAATTTTCAAAGAAATGTGGACATGACACTGACCTGGGGAGCATTTATCACAGAAGCATTCATTCTTCTTGTTGTTCTTCTCTGTGTTTCTGTCTCAGAAACAAAGACTGAAATTCTTGTTCAAATTTCACATCAAGGTGTCAAAGATACAAAGCTAAAATTAATACAACTCTGTTATGGACAACGCCAAACCACATAAAAGATCCCCAAACCAAAATGATACCAGAAATCCTGTCAGGGTTCCTACAAACAGGAGAGAATGAAAGGGTATATTTAGAATAGTGAGAGAAACTGATTATGAACCTTATCATTGCACCCAGAAACATGGGCTCTTAAAATTCATGGAGAAGGAAGAGCAAATGAAGAGGGCTATAAAATAACAAAGGTCATCCACTCAAGCAGCACTGCAGATCATAATTATAGGCAAAGTATACATAGAAAAATCAGAGAGAAATTAGCCACGAGAACACAGGAAATAATGCATTTTACATAAGGAATAGATGAATAGGAGAGCTGGGGAATAACAGACTGTGTCCAACACACAAAACCAGGAAACTCTCATTTCTACCTAGAAGGAAATAAATTAGTATCCCTAATTTTACCCACCGGAATATTAAAAAAAAATTAAATCATGAATAAGACCCATGACATGAAAATTCCAGTAGAAATGGATGTTGTGAGGCAAACCTCAACGGATTTAATGATAAACTCCTAAGGAAACAGGAAGAAATGGAACACAGCTGAATAGTCAAGGGCAGTTGTGATACACTGAGGCCATCAGTACAGTGCAGAGAAAAAAAAAACTATAGAGAGGAAGATGCATGTGTTCTCCAGTCTTACTGAATCTAGAGGCACAAGAGTGAACAAGACAAATTTGAGTAAGAAAAAAGAATTAAGGAGAAACAGGTAGGAAAGGCATCAAATTCCTTATTAATGATGATGTGATCACACAATAAACTCATCACAGTCACACAAGAATATCTTAGATTTGCTAAGTGCTTCACAAATTATTGAAAAGTACAAAACTAACATACAAAAATTACTACTTTCTCTGTTAATAATGACAATTTGAAAAGTAATATTGAAATTTAAGCCATTCAGGTTGCTTCCAAAAGATATAGGTGTTGGTTTTTACGGTGCTGTTGCCCCAAAGGAAAAGTCACGACACACGACAGAAGCCACTAACAAGAGTTTTATCAAGACAGAGAGAAAGGGATAGATGTGATCAGGCCTGTGGAAAGACACGTGGGAGAAAGAAAGACCAGGGGAACATGGCGCCGCCTTATAAAGGCCAGGATGCACCTGCACGACTACGTGACCACGTAACCATGGGGCGTGGGTCACGCAGGACGTATGAATGACTAGGTGGAGATGACTAAGTGTCCTGCCGGGCATGCGTGACCATGCCGGACTGTGGGGGTGTGGTGGGAATTTCTATCAATAGGAACAACACTAAATAATGATGAATTCACTTCTATGAAGAAATTTTTAAGGAATTCAGGAAAATAATGCAAACCAATGGTACACGAAGAAAAAGACTTCCATACACACTGACTGTTGAATGAAATGGTCCATATGGGTTGTCTTAGCTAAGGTTTCTACTGCTGTGATCAAACACCCAAGACCAAAGGGCAAGATGGGGAGGAAAGAGTTTATTTGGCTCATACTTCCATATTACTGTTTATCACTGAAGGAAGTCAGAACAGAAACTCAAACACAACCTGGAGGCAACGGCCAATGCAGAAGCCATGTAGAAGTGCTGCTAACTGGCAGCTTGCTTATTATTGGCTTGCTTCCAATAGCTTGCTCAGCCTGCTTATACAGTCAAGGACCACCGGCCACCACCCACAATGGGCTGGTACCTCCTCCATCAATCAATCACTGAAGGGGCAGCTTGTTAGAGGTCATTTGCTTTTGTCTTTGTTTTTTGCCTGTTCTAATGCAGCAATAAACACCTACTCACTCCTGCTTTCCCAGCAGCCCAGATTGAGCACACCTTCCCTCCAGTGTGGTTATAACCAATTAACGTTGCTAACGATCAATTCCCAGGGTTTTCTGTCTTTTCCTCTTCTGCCCAGCGCGGGGGAGACATACACCTCACCCAGCAAAGAAACCTGGTCCATCTGGCCCAAGGATGTCGTAGATGTTTGGAGGACAATGGAGTCTGATTGGAAGTTCAACAGGGTCCCTACTGTGGTGTCTGTTTAAAAAAGCACGGTGGCGGGAGCCCTCACATGGCTGCACATCCGGCATTGCTAGCCCTGTTGTCTCTCTCTCTTTCTTGCACTCTGTCTTTTGTCAGTCAGGATTTTCTTTTAAGCCAAAATGTACCAAGCCTTTTCAAACGAGTGACTAGGTACACACAGGTGACCATCCGTGACTGTATTTGCATTCTTCTGCATAATCATTTTCTTCAGAGATGGCTTTTCCAACCTAAGAAACTGCCTGTCATGGGAGCCCTCCAGCTGTGGAGGCCCAAGAAACTGCCTTGCTGCCTTAACTGTCCTTTTGGTGCTAAAAAGAGCTGTATTTTTTAAAGTATTGGGGTAAACAAACCCTGAAAGAATCACATGTTAAAGAAAAAAAATGAGGAACGATTGGTGATTTTCATGTAGAAATTAAATAATCCTTAATAAATAAATCTATATTTTGAAATAAAAAATGTGAATATTGACAGCATATTCTCATTAAAACATGAAGAAATATAAAAGGATGTTTGTGTTTTGTAAATATTCTAAGTAATTTGTAGCAAGATCTTACAGATCTTACAGGCATTTTTTTTTATATAAATGGAGAAAATCTTCCTAAAATTATAATGAGAAATCACAAAGACTTCAAAAATTCTGAGAGAAGGATCAAACCCACAGGAAATTCAAAAATATATAGAAATTGTAGCAACAGAAATCATGGTGTTTTGAAGACAGACAATCCAGGATATCAAAGGGAAGACAATGTAGATGGAGTTTAACAGTCAGCAGAAATAGCAAGCAAATCTTAGCAAAATCCCACTGGCATCATTTTAGGAAATATGGAAATTACTCCTATAAAACACAGAACCTAAAGGAACTACAAGATGCTCCAACAACTCTGCATGCAGAAAACCAGGAAGCTTCAATGGTTTTAACTAAACAGCAAATTAAAATTATAGTAGTGAAACTACTTAGTATTGGTGTAAAAACAAAACCAGTGTTGTGAATGGAAGAAGGACAACATCACTCACATGTAAAATCAAATCAAATTATATTTGTCTCTGAGTATTAATTCTTACATACAGAGTCTTCAAGCACCTACAATAGGAGAATCCTAAGATTATTCTCAGTAGATTTCTCCAAAATCATTCCTAATGAAATAGTATGTGGGAAAACCAACCTCATGTCCTCTTTCTACTGTCGCTTGAACCCTTCCCCATGTCTTCACCCCCTCCTCAGACCCTCTAACACACCTGGATCCTTTGCTACTGTCTTCTCTCTCTTCTGCATCCAGGGATCTTTGTTTAGATTGACAGGTGAGCAGGAGTGACCGACCTTGTGAGACTGCATAGGAGAAAGATTCTTCAGAAAGCACCTGGAACTTTGCAAGGAGCAAAAAACGATAGTTGCTAATTCCTGCCAAAAGGATAAACATGAAGAAGAGAGAAAAATATCAGGAAAAATGTCACTTTCCCTGAGGATTTCACTCTACTCTCTGAGATGTGAGAGTCATTCACACACAGCACGCACATATGCATAATAGTTTTTCAAGAAACCTTGAAGAAGAGCAAGGGAGACTTCAAGAAAACTACGCTCACCCTTAGAATCCAGACTGCTGCAGTTCTACAACAGGAGATCTGTGCAAAAAGCCCTGAGAGCAGGGTCCAGGCATTCCCACTCCTCCTACAAGAAGTCCACAGTCACAGCACTGAATGACAACAAACCTTGTAACAGAACACAGCTAATGAAGACACATTTCTGAAGGCTGTATTTACACCCCAGACTGCATATATCTCACCTGGAAAATTAATGCGGAGGAAAAGGTTTACAACCATATCTGTGGCACTCCATAAAATACGTTTTCTCATTCAATCATATCTGCACGGGTTCGTCATGTAATTAGTATCTACAAAGCTCTCAGTGGCAAAGGCCACTCTTGATTAGGCAAGTGGTAAAACAGGGGAGTTAGAAAGCATGGATGAATTTAAATTCCAGGAGCATTGGAACTGCCACAATAGCAAAGAGAACCCTGTTTGCAAACAACAGAAAATGCAAATGCCCTACCAGATTATTTTATGAATTATTTTAAGACAAAATAGTCTGGGAACAGTAAGAGAAGTGAAAAAACAAAACACAAAAAACAAAACAAAACAAACAAACAAACAAAAAACAAGATAAGACTCACTTCATAGGATCTCAAACTTACCGACAACGGAAAGATATCCACAAGAGAATTTTGAAAATTGTGTCCTTCTGAGCAGCCTCGGCGAGCACACCCCGGTCCCTTCCCTCCCGTGTCCCAGCCCCGCAGCTCCTCTGACCTGGGAGGTTCCAGGGCCGCCGGGCTGCGGTTCCCGCCACTGCGCTGCTGACTGGTGACTTTCCCAGGCCGCCCTGCGCGGCGACTGCGGCTCCCGGGAGATTTCAGGTTCCCGAATACCCAGCGGGGCCTTTCTTACCCAGTTCCGTTTTACGAGGCTGCAGGAGTCCAACAGAGAATGGTGGAATTTCCTGTCCCTTCAGTCTGGTTCCCTGAAGCGGCCCCTCCTGGCCCCGCCCAATACACCCAGGCTTCCGTTATGGGGTTCCTTATTTACTTTTTCAAGTCCACCCAGCCGATTCCCCCCC
>CABHPP010121874.1:0-13411 GCA_902168425.1 Peromyscus attwateri | reverse complement strand
CTTCCACACAGCTCCAGCTGTCAGGCTGCCCTGGACCCGCTCTGCACAGCCTCCCCACATGCTTGCTGCCAGCCTAGACCAGAACTGGAACTCGGAGCAATGCACCTTGGTATTTGACCCCCATCCTGGGTTCTGACCCCTTCAGACACAAGTTATCCTGCCTAATTTCTCGGCTTGGCATACCAGCCGCGTGGATTAATAACACACAGCAAAAGACAACCATCACCCTAAATTCTGATGCTGAGATACCATTCCCAAAACAAAATAAAATTAAGATAAAACGCCCTTGGCTCAAATCACAAGCCATATCTGTGTCCCCTAAGGAGAGAAAGTGAAATGATATCCATTATACAGAACTTAAAAACCAGAGTCATGTCCAAAATGCTCAAAACATGTTAAGCATGTGAACTAACTCAAAGATAAGAGCAAAATGATCCATGGGCAAGAACACAGTAGAAAATGCCTGAAGGAAATGAGGACACTCTAGGATATGAAAAATAAATTTAATAAGTAGTTGGAAATACTGAAAAAAAACCAAACTGAAATGAAACAAGAAATGAAAAATGCAGTAAGTCTAATAATATGTCAAAGAGATCAGTCAGGTAGGAGACAGAATATTAGGCTTGAAGATAAGGCAAAGGAGCTGGATGACTCAAAGAAAATAACAAATTAAAATGTTCCATGCAAGTAACACTTGTTAAACGTAAAAGTGAAATTCCAGCAGCACCTTCTATTCTTTTATGAAATATTCTAAATTTTAGACACAGTCACTCACTCTGGTGAGCTTTCCTGGGAAGCTGGATAATCATTTCCACCACTATGCAAATGAAATGACACTACAAAGCCATAAGAAATCAGAGAAACGTCACCCAATGAGTCAACGTACAGACTTGTTTCTATGAAGAGACAAAATCACTGATGAACCATTTTTTTGTTAAAATTTTTTTTATTCATTTTACATACCAACCATAGATCTCCCTCTCATCCCTCCTCCCCCTTCCCCCACCCCCACCTACCCCTCCACAACCCACCCCACCCCACATCCCCTTCTCCAAAAGGATAACTTCTCCCATGGGGGGGAAAGCAAAGCCTGGTACATTCAGTTGAGGCAGGACCAAGCCCCTGACCCCTGTGTCAAGGGTGAGCAAGGTGTCTGACCCTAGGTAATGGGATCCAGAAAGCAAGCTCATGCATCAGGAATAGATCCTGATCACACTGCCAGGGACCCCTCAAACAGACCCAGCTACACAACTGCCTCCCGAATGCAGAGGGTATAGTCCGGTCCCATGCAGGTTCCACAACCGTCAGTCTAATGTTCATGAGTTCCTATGAGCTTGGTTCAATTGTTTCTGTAGATTTCTCCATCATGATCTTGACCCACCTTGCTCATATAATCCCTCTTCCTTCTCTTCGACTGGACTCCAAGAGCTTGACCTGGTGCTTGGTTGTGGATCTCTGCATCTGCTTCCGTCAGTTACTGGATGAAGGCTGTATAATGACAGACAGGGTATTCACCAATCTGATTACCAGGGTAGGCTGTAGTAGGTAGCCATTCCAGCTTTGACCTGGCAGTTCCAACCCCCATTGAGGCTTCGGTAATGGTCACGCCTACAAGGCAGGGTGGAGAGAGGACACTGAAGACCTGAGATCCGGATGCCAGGCTCTCTTGGTTCCTGGACCCTGGATGCTGAAGGTAGACCAAGCAGAGTTCTCCAGAGAACACCGCAGGACTGCACCTTTTCCAGACCCTGTAGCCTTTTCCTTCACTTGTAAGTTACCCCACAAAATAAACCTCCCTTTTAACTATGTGGAGTAGCCTTAATAATTTCACCAATATCTGGCGCTCACGTGGGGCAAATTCCAAAGGCCTGGGTGGCTCCCACCCTCAGCTTCCTCCCTGGCTGGGGGGCACTTGAAGCTGCAGGGTACCGCCTGCACAGCTCTGTAAAACCAGGAAAAACCTACATGGTTCCATTCCTGAAAAGGAGCTAATTCTCAGTTCCACCGCAAGTTTAGCCCCCAGACCAGCGAAACCGCTGTGAGTGAGGCACTCCCCATCCTCCTTGAGTGCCAGCTCCCCGCCCTAGCCTGAGGCTTCCACAGCTTCACCTAGTTAAAATAGACACGGCACTGTCCCCGGCGGCACCCTACTTAGGCACAGAGAGGGCTTGGAGCCCTGCTGTGCCTGCTGGCAGACCTCCTGTCTGTAGAGGCAGAGAGGGGCTTAGAGCAGCCTGGAACTCTCCATTCCCTGAAGCTCCAGGGAGTCACAGGAAGAACTGCCTGCTGCCTGTGCTCACTCTGCCACCAGCCAAGGCATTCAACAGGACCTGCTACTCTACCCAATCCAGAATGATGCCATGGTAATCATCATACTACACTTCTTGCCAAAATTTCAGACAATCTTACCCATTACTCTGAGACTTGCTGTGGAATCTACAGTTAGTCTAACTGAGATTTAACTATCTGACTAGTTAGCTAAAACTAACTAGCTTTCTTACAGTACCCAACAGAGATACCATCACCCCCTAAACAGCAGGAAGCAATTCTAAGAAAATGACACCCCTTCTCCCTAAGGTTTGATATTTCTCAGGGTTATGGATGATTGTTATAGGGTTGGGGGTGGAAGAAAATATTAAACTCAGTATTCTCCTTAAGAAAAGAAAAAATGTCTCAAAAAAAGGGAAAAGAAGAAATGGAATGAATAGGTATAAGATATTATGGTAGATTATTGTATATACTAGTAAACAAATTTAGTAAAATATCAGCCTTAGATAATTTGCACCATTATGGATTCTTGTATATTGATTCAAATGTAAACTATTTTTATATTCCTGTTTAAGATAACTTGTATATTGATACAAATACAGAACTACATTTGTTATAATGTACACATATTTTTACTCTTACTTGAAATATTTGTATATTGATACAAATGTAAATTTATATCTGTCATACTGTATGTACGTTCTACTTCTGTTTAGGATATTCTGCATATTGATATATATATTTAAGATTATTGTCATATTGCATATCACGCTATACATTCCTACCTCTGTTATAAATATCTTGTGTATTGTCACATTTTTGAAGTCATCGTCCTTTACCGTACATTTGCTTATAGACTGTTTACCTTGTTTACATGAAGCTGTAGTCCTTAGGTTATTTCGATAGATAAGACTTATAGATTTATAGTCACCTATGCTTGTCATCTCTGTACTTATGTTAGTTAGGTTATCCAGATTTACAGATACATAGGTCGGATGGACAGGTAATCTTCAAACACTTCATAGACCTAGAGAATATGGCATTTAAATAACTTAGAATTCTGTTGACATGAGACACAATTGCTCCTGGCAGCACCAATTTGATCCTGAGAGAACGTTGGGCTTCTAAGACATTTCCATTGGAAGTTTGTCTTCTTGGCACATAATGGCCTATTGGGCAAAGAACTGCCCTTGCCTCAACTGCTGACAATACGAGTGCTGTCCTTCTGGACAAGAGGGACACAAAGAAAAGTGACTTCTGAACTCTGCCAAGACAGGGTAAGATGGTCTTTCAGAATTCCTGCTTCTGAAAATGGTCTGTCAGATACTCTAGGCCTGTAGTCAATTTGAATGCACCAACAATGCTGAGAAACATTAGGTGACTGTCCAGGCTGCTAGATGTCTCTATCTACTCTTGCAAGATTCCCGAAAGTTGCTTGCATCCATCTTCCATTTCTCAGGTACCATTATATTCCTTCTCAGGTCTTTGATGAGGTTGAAGACTAGCAGTTATAGTTACAACTTAGTATATATATACTTAGTATATATATACTAATATATATATATATATATAAAATACCTTAGATAGAACATATTAAGTATTAGATTCAGGTTCTTTAGGATAGGACACCTTCTGGAATGATCTTTGTGACATGCCATTTACCCACGCTCTAGACTTCTCTGGATTTTGGTATGTGTTTCTTGCTTGATATTGTTCGCATTGATTGTAGTTCCATCTTATCTAGGTCATTATATCTCATTACTCCTGGACAATATTTGATAACCATTCCTTTGTATATAGTCTTGTATTAGGTTAGAACCTTCTTATTTAGACAAAAGGGGGAGATGTAGTGGGTAGCCATTCTGCTTTGACCTGGAAGTTCCAACCCCCATTGAGGCTTTGGTAATGGTCACACCTACAAGGCAGGGTGGAGAGAGGATGCTGAAGACCCGAGATCCAGATGTGTGGGCTCTCTTGGTTCCTGGACTCTGGATGCTGAAGGTAGACTGAGCAGAGTTCTCCAGAGAACACTGCAGGACTGCACCTTTCCCAGACCCTGTAGACTATTCCTTGACTTGTAAGTTACATCACAAAATAAAACTCCCTTTTAACTACGTGGAATGGCCTTAATAATTTCACCAATAGTAGGCTAGTTCAGGCACCCTCACCATGATTGCTAGTAGTCTAATCTGGGGTTGTCCTTGTGGATTCCTGGGAATTTCCCTAGCACCAGGTTTCTCCCTTATCCTATAATGTCTCCCTCTATTCAGATATCTTTTTCATTGCTCTTCCACTCCATCCCTCTCCCTGTTCAAACATCCCATTCCCTCATGTTCTAATCCTCATCCCCTCCCCTCTATTGCCCCCCTCAATCCCAAGTTTACTCAAGGAGTTCTCTGTTGCCCCTTCACAAGGTGATCCATACTTCTCTCTTAGACTCCTCCTTGTTTCCTAGCTTCTCTGGAGCTGTAGGTTGTAGTCTGATTATCATTTGCTTTATTATATATAGTATCCACTTATGAGTGAGTACATACCATGTTTGTCTTTCTGAGTCTGAGTTACTTTACTCAAGTTGATACTTTCTAGTTCCATCCATCTGCCTGTAAATTTTATGATGTCATTGTTTTTACAGCCAAGTAGTACTTCATTGTGTATATGAACCACATATCCTTTATCCATTCTTCGGTTGAGGGGCATCTAGATTGCTTTCAGGTTCTGGCTATTATGAATAATGCTGTTATGAACATAGTTGAGCATGTGTCCTTGTGGTATGATTGAGCATCCTTTGGGTATATGTCCAAGAGTGGTATCATTGGATCTTGAGGTAGATTGATTCCCAGTTTTCTGAGAAGTTGCCATACTGATTTCCAAAGTGACTGTACAAGTTTGCACTCCCACCAACAGTGGAGGAGTGTTCCCCTTGTTCTGCATCCTCTCCAACATAAACTATCATCAAAGTTTTTGCTCTTAGCCATTCTGACAGGTGTAAGTCGTTTTGTTTTGTATTTCCTTGATGACCAAGAATGTTGAGCAATTCCTTAAATGTCTTTCAGCCTTTTTGGATTCTTCTGTTGAGACTTCTCTGTTTAGATTTGTAGCCCATTTTTTAATTAGATTGTTTGGTATTTTGGTATCTAGTTTCTTGAGTTCTTTATATATTTTGGAGATCAGCCATTTGTCAGATGTGGGGTTGGTGAAGATCTTTTCCCCTGTAGGCTGTCATTTTGTCTTATTTACTGTGTCCTTTGCCTTACAGAAGTTTGTCAGTTTCAGGAGGTACCATTTATTAATTGTTGCTCTCAGTGTCTGTGCTACTGGTATTATATTTAGGAAGTGGTCTCCTATGCGAATGCATTCTAATCTTCTTCCTGCTTTCTCCTCTATGAGGTTCAGTGTAGCTGGGTTTATGTTGAGGTCATTGATCCACTTGGACTTGAGTTTTGTGCATGGTGACAGATATGGATCTATTTGCAATCTTCTACATGTTGACATCCAGTTGTGCCAGCACCATTTTTTGAAGATGCTTTCTTTTTTTCCATTTGTACAGTGTTGGCTTCTTTGTCAAAAATTAGGTGTTCATAAGTTGTGTGGATTAATGTCAGGATCTTCAATTTGATTCCATTGGTCAACATGTAGGTTTTTAATGCCAATATCAAACTGTTTTTATTACTATATCTCTAGTAGAGCTTGAGGTCAGGGATGGTGATGCCTCCAGAAGTTGCTTTATTGTACAGGACTGTTTTAGCTATCCTGGGTTTTTTGTTTTTCCATATGAAGTTGAGTATTATTCTTTTGAGGTTTGTGAAGAATTGTGTTGGTATTTTGATGGGGATTGCATTGAATCTGTAGATTACTTTAGGTAAGACTGCCATTTTTACAATGTTAATCCTACCTATCCGTGAGCATGGTAGATCTTTCCATTTCCTGATATCTTTTTCAACTTCTTTCTTCAAAGGCTTAAAGTTCTTGTCATACAGGTCTTTTATTAATACTCCAAGGTATTTTATATTATTTGTGGCTATTATTTAGGATGATACTTATAGAGTATCCTGAGGATCCTTACACTTCAGGATCTTCTCTTCCTTTTTAATTCTACCAAATTTTCATGGTTGAAGTGTTCAACTCCTCAGTTATGATGAGTCATTTTTCACTCTCTGCTTTACTGGAATCCCTGGTCATAATAGCTTACCGGTACAACCTACAAACTATTTTCTTTTAGTAAGTCATCATCAGTTACTTGTTCAGTGCATGATTAATGATCCAAACAAAATTCATTCTATAGCACACATGCCAGAGAGCTTTGATTTTTGTGTAGAAGGAAAAATGCACATCATTGTTAAGCAGATGTACTGAAAAACATTCTTTTGTGACAAATGGAAAGAGAAATTCTGAATATTTGAAAAGAATCATGTTACAAAATGTTGAAAAAACCTGGGAATTCATGGATTTAGTGATGTATATCTTTATGTGGTAGGAATGGCTGGATGTCTTTCATATAATTTATATGATAAAAGGGAAATACAGATAACAGAGAAAATTTCAAATTTACCATGGAAAAGTTATAGTCAAGTTTCACAGTGCTACCTGTAACTACTACCATTCTACCTTGTTGCTTAGACATGAACAGTGACGTCTGGCTTTCTGTATCACAGAAAAACAATATTTCTCTAAATCTGTCATCTTCATTTTTCACTAAATCACAAGTTCTATGTTTTAAAAATGTTTTAAAACTTTATATAAGTGGTTTCATTCTAATCAATCAAACAGATGTATTTAATGATTTTAGATTGAAATTCAATAAAAATATTATGTAAGCCTAAAAATTCATACCTTATTTCTGCGTATGAGAAATAAAGGCGAATTCAAAGCCTGTGTTGTACCATGTGGTAAAACATTGCAATGATTTTCCTCAGAAACTTTTTCCAGAGTACTTACACCTTATAGGATTTACAAGATATTGTTACAATATTTTTAGAAGATTCAAATATTCTGATGAATATAAAAAATAATTATGTGGCAATTATGTTGGGATATGGGTTTAGTGTCATTGAAAGTGTATTTATGGGGCTGGAGAGATGGCTCAGAGGTTAAGAGCACTGGCTGTTCTTCCAGAGGTCCTGAGTTCAAATCCCAGCAACCACATGGTGGCTCTCAACCATCTACAATGAGATCTGGTGCCCTCTTCTGGCCTGCAGACAGAACACTCACTGTATACATAATAAATAAATAAATCTTTAAAAAAAAAAGTGTATTTATGAATCTTGAGTCAGTATTTCTCTTTGCTTCAAATCCCATTATGATTCAGGGATAAATTTTAGGTGTGAGACATCCTTAAAGAGTAATAATTATATCTTGTGTTTATCTTAAAAATGAATCATGAAATAGAGAAATTCAGATTTAAATTCACAATATGTATTGCATAAATTATCTTTATTTTCTCTAAAGAGGAAGGTAGTTTGTTCTATGTTTTTAGCCCCAAATCAGATAGTTTCATTGATATGGAATACAGAGAGACAGAACGTAGGGTTTTTTGAGGCTGCAGAAGACAGAATGGAAAGGTGCCACAAAACTGTGTATCAGTGATGCAAATTCTCCAAACTGTGCTGGAACAGTGAATGAAACCAAGCTCATGGTTGGACCTTCATGATTCAGTGTCTGGGAAACATTCATTTCTCTACACTATAATGTTACCTTTTATTAGAAAACAAAACCAAAATACCTCAAAATAACCACAAAAGACTGCTTTTCCACACTATGGAATGCCTTTTCTAAAGTCCCACATACCCATGCTATAGCTTTAGTTCAGGCTGAATCCATGTCTGGTATCAAGGAGGGCTGGTAGTCTAATCCAGTTAAGGAGCAGAAGTCCCATTTTTCAACCTCTCAGTTCCCCCTTATGCAAATTCTGTGGTTTTGTCTCACATGTTACACACAGAGAACCAGTATATGGTGAAATTCCAGGTCTGATATAGGATTTCCACGATCATCTCAGGAATGTTCAGGAGTGGCTTCATGCAATTCAGTTATGCTTAGGAATGGTAGTCTATAGAGAATTTACTAAGGTAAACATTGCTTAGAAGACACAAATATTTATTTACCCCTGAGTTGAGTAAAATTCATCAGTTATTGTTGTGGGATGGTCTGTATGTCAAATGCTCTGATTGGTCAATAAATAAAACACTGATTGGCCAGTGGCCAGGCAGGAAGTATAGGCGGGACTAACAGAGAGGAGAATTGAGAGAACAGGAAGCTGAGTGAGGGAGACACTGCCAGCCGCCGCCATGACAAGCAACATGTGAAGATGCTGGTAAGCCACGAGCCACGTGGCAAGGTATAGATTTATAAAAATGGATTAATTTAACATATAAAAACAGTTAGCAAGAAGCCTACCACGGCCATAGAGTTTATAAGCAATGTAAGTCTCTGTGTTTACTTGGTTGGGTCTGAGCAGCTGTGGGACTGGCGGGTGACAGAGATTTGTCCTGACTGTGGGCCAGGCAGGAAAACTCTAGCTACAAGTTATTTTTTTCCTCTTGGTATTTTCATTTTTAATGTCATGAAATTCATCAATTTTATGAGATAGCACTTTCAATTCTGGGTTGTCTTAGAAACACCAGGGAATGACCACATTACTATGTGGAATGGTGCTCTGAGGACTTTTCTGCCCCATTAGCAGAATCCTAAGTTTGGAAATGCAATTGTATAAAATACATCATGTTCTAAGAGAATGAGACTTTTGCTATAGATGAAGCATGATCCTAATTAGTTTTTATCAATAAAAACCCAGAGTCAGATATTAAGGTGAGAGCTGAAAGATCAGTGAAGCAGAGCAGCTGCCAATAGAAACTCCTTACCTCTATGAGTCTTCAAACTGAATCGGGCCCAGATCCTGTCTCCACCCACCTTATATTCCTGTCCCCACCTCCCCAGTGCTCAGATTAAAGGCATGAGCCTCCCAAGTGCTGGGATCACAGGAGTGAGATCACAAGTGTTGGGATCAAAAGTGTAAGCTACCACTGCCCAGCTCAGTTTCTCTTTTAGACTGGCTCAATCTCATGTAGCCCATGGTGGCCTTGAACTGCTGATCTTCCTGCTTCCTCCTTTCAAGTGCTCGGATTAAAGGGGTGTTATCACCACTGCCTGGCCTATGGTTAACTAGTGGCTAGGTCTTCTCTCTGATCTCCAGGCAAGCTTTATTTGTCAGAGCACAAACAAAATATCATACATTTCCCCATTTTTGCCTAACCAAAATCGATGTTTTAACTAACAGAAAAACTATATACAATAAGTACAATAACAAAATACAAATATGTAAGGCAATAATTACATTAACAAGGTCTAGTCCATTAAAATTTGACAAATTCAGAGAAAATAATCCATTTCTACCCTATTGTGGTAAGTCCAAAGTATTGTACCTAATTCACTTTCTATTCTAACTTGCATTACCAACCCAAAACTATTTTTTGAAGTCTCTCAACCTTATACAATTTATACCTCTTTTGTGAGTTTCTTTTCTGAATTTGTTAAAAATAAAAACTATAACTATAAAGTCTTCAGCTTCATCAGAAACCTGGGAAGGATACAATATTACTTGAGTAAACAGGAAATGTAGAGTAAACGACTTCCAAAAATAAGAAATGAGAGAAACAATTAGCTGCCTGGCCAGTCACTCAAGTTTCCTGCAATGTTGGGGCATCCATTTTTGGCCTACAAGCCTAGAATATATGACAGATGTATCTGTAAAGCAGGATTTTTGAAGGACTCTTCCACCTTGTCTTGGCAAAATTCTGCAGTCACATTTTTTTTTTTCTGTCCTGCTTGTCAGTTTTGACAGCACACTGTTAGCAGTCAAGGTAAGGGCAATTTCTTGCCAAGTGGCTAACTTTTGCTACAAAGAAAGTAAATTCTATATGGAGTTTCTTCAGTGTCCATCATCTTCTCTGAAATAGATTGGTATTGCCAGAAACAGACATGTTTCATTGTTATAAAAAAAACCCAAACCCTTACGTTATTACAACATCTTAAATGCTATATTATGTAGATCTCTGAAGTGTTTGAAGACTATCTGTCTATCTGAAATACATATCTGCTTGACCTTGAAAGCATACCTAACATGACTACAAGTTTGATTATAATAGGTGACTAACTACTAGCCTGCGTTTCTTTATTATCATAAATAGTTTTTAATAATAACTTTCAAGGACTAGAAGTTTACATTACATTGTTATGTGAGCTGTCTAGGTACAATACTGTGAACAAGAGTAGAAACATATGTACAGTATGTTCTAACCAATATAACCTTACATTTGTATCAATATACAAAAATCCATATCAATGTAAAATATTTAAAATTAGTAACTTTCTTGGTTTGAAAGTAAATTCAATAATCTACCTTTTATCCTATAATTTCCATAACATATATACATTATAACAAAAATAATCTCAAATTTTTATCAATATAAAAAATCCATACCAACATAAAATATTTAAGATTAGTAGTTGTTTTTGAAAAGTAGATTCAATAATCTACTTTTTATCCTATTTCTATATCCCCCCTTTTTCTTTTTAGAATGAGATCTCTGAGTCTAATTTCCTTTGTTCAACTTTTTTCCTGACCATTGCTAATAACAACTGTAACCAAGCACCCTACATGATGACAAATATCCATGACCCACTGAATGACCAAAAACCACCCATACCACCTCTTGGGCATGTGGGTGTCATGTTCTTAAAATTGCATCCTGTTATCTTGGGGTGATGGCATCTTTAGGGGACTCTGAAAAAAATGGGATAATTGTCAAGTACTAGGAGAGCTAGCTATATCATTTGGTGTCCAGTTTCTGTGTAATAGGAAAGTGTCTTAAGTCCTGGCTACAGTAGTCTGTGAAACTGGATCATTTCAGGCAGCCACCTTCAAAATGTCCTGAATAATTTGTAGTCCAAAGCCAATATTTAGATAATGTTTGTCAGCTTAGTGGCATTACCACAATCCAGGTGGAATCATCATTGTGGTGCCCCATCATCTTTTTGAAGACTTCAGAGATCAGTGTTAGGTAAGTTTATCATTCATTGTGGAAAACTTAAACATCATTAATATCAAAACAGAACGTTTAAATTTTAAGATAGTACTATACCTAAATAAACATTTTAAAGAATCAAAATAAATTTGAGGGGTAAGAGATTTGTGACAATAACAGTCCCTCAATTTTGGTTTTCTTCTATCCCATACTAGGTAGCTCTTCTAATATGAAACAGAGACTGAATTTTCTTTCAACAGCAGTCTTGGGTTTAGAGAAGGAACAAGCCATGCTCTGATTCCAAAGCCAGCTTTAATTTTTAATTGGACTGGGACTACAAAAAGACCATTTGCATTATGTGTCTGTAGTGAACAACAGAAACAAACATTTAGGAAAATTTGTGAAAATTTATCCTGTTGAAATGTGATATATCTATAGGCCAATTTACTCCTTTTCTTGGGATATTGTCTCTGAATGATTCATCCTTTTTCTTCCGATTTCTCATTTGTCCAGTGGTCTTCAAGTTCCTTAGATGATTGCTTTCTTTCTCTTGGAAAGACAAAACAAACAAACAAACAAACAAACCAACAAACCAAAACAAAACTCTGCCCCAACCCTAACTTTGGGGAGTTTCCCATTTGTCAAGTTATATCTGATCAAATAAAAGTATTTGTTTGTCTTATAAATTAGTTTAGATTGAATGGTCATGCTGGGTTGATGAACTATCAACTCTTCTAATCAAGAGGTCTCCCTTGTTCAAATCTAATTGTTATCAATTTTGGTGGTATCCATAGCTTTTCTTCTCCTGTGGAAACAAAAGCAAAACCTCTTTCTCAATGTACCACATATCCTGGCTTCCATTCTGAGGTCAGCACATCTTTTAAGTATGTGGGCTGATTTAATTCTGCAGTTTTTTTCTATTATGGAAATGTCTCTCTGCAGCCATCATTCCTTTCTCATTAGTATTTAGAAATTTAAAGTTAATAAAGCATTATGTAATCTATTCGAGGAGTCTTTATTAACTCTTTCTGTTTATT
The DNA here is from genome assembly GCA_902168425.1 of Peromyscus attwateri. Classification (NCBI taxonomy): domain Eukaryota; kingdom Metazoa; phylum Chordata; class Mammalia; order Rodentia; family Cricetidae; genus Peromyscus; species Peromyscus attwateri. Next base: position 1,089 of record CABHPP010121874.1, on the reverse strand, counting down.
TAGCATATCCTTTAGAGTTTGATTAGATCTTTCTATAACTGCTTGCCCTGTAGGATTGTGTGATATACCTGTAGCATGCTTTATGTTGTAATATGCAAAAACTATTTCATTTTACTAGAGACTTTTGCTCAAGCATTGTCAGTCTGAATTTGTACAGGTATTCCCATGATGGCCATGACTTCTAATAGATGTGTAATTATAGACTCAGCCTTTTCAGAACTCAAACCAGTTGCCCATTGAAATCCTGAATATATGTCTATGGTGTGGTGTATATATTTCAATTTTATAAACTTCACAAAATGAAACATGTCCATTTGCCAAATTTCATTTCTTTGGGTACCATTTGGTTTACTTTCTGCTGATAGCCAAGTTTAGTTATGCAAGGAACAAAAAGGACATTTCCTTATAATTTCCTTGGCTTGTTTCCATGTAATGGAAAAATCCTTTTTCAGATCCTTGCTATTGACATGGTTTGTTTTTTTTTTATGAAATTCTGAGACATCCAGCACATTTCCTACTAATAACTTACCAATTTCATCTTTACCTTTTGCTGAAGGACCTGACAGACCCATATGGGATCTGATATGTGTTTTATATATATAGGATAATTCCTGTTCCTGACTAGTTCCAGGCTGTAGATTGTCTATTGTCTGAATCACCTTATTAACAGCTCTTAGATCTGTTACCATTCTCCATTTTTCCAGATTTCTTTTTAATAACAAATACAGGAGATTTCCAAGGACAGATCAATTCCCCAATAAGTTGAGCATTTAGCTGCTCCTGTACCAGCTCTTCTAAGGCCTGTAATTTTTCTGATGTCAAAGGTCATTGTTCCATCCAGACAGGTTTGTCAGTCAACCATTTTAAAGGTAGGGCTGTTGGTACCTTTGAAAGATCAACGGCTGTTGTGCCCTGTTTTTGTACAACCTGAATAGTCAGTGACTGTTCCTTATAATACCTTTTAATAATTTTCCCAGAAACATATGTTAGTTTATGATTTGTTTCTGAGATTGGAGGACGTTAATCTGTGTATTCCATTGCTGTAACAAATCATGTCCCCATAAATTCATAGCTATATTAGCAATATGT
>CABHPP010121873.1:6032-47932 GCA_902168425.1 Peromyscus attwateri | reverse complement strand
TTTTAAATGGCTCTACAAGATATTTGTATTCTCATTTTACATTTTTGAAAACTAGAACTTAAATTTTGCCCTAAAAGCACCTATCTAACTAAGTAGCCACACTAAAAATCAAGCCCATATCTGGCTGCCTTCACAGGTCATTTCTCATTGTCACCTTATCCATCAAGTCTATGCTTACATTCAAAGTAGGTTTTGAATATATTAACGTGTGTACTCTTAAATGTATTACAGCAGGAGAACTTTGTGCATTTTATTCTTTGGAATGGTAAAAAACATACTTTGGCTATTTGATATTTTTCCCTACTCATTTGTCGATATATGCCAAAGCTATAGCCGGCTTACCTTTTAAATTCTACTGAAAAGGAAAAGGCCACATAAGTAGCCCCTTGGAGCTGCCTAATAGGAGGTTGGGGAAAGGAGCCCATGAATCTAAATCCTTCCCCCTTTTAATCTTGTCTTCAGTGTGTTAATTTTTGTTTAACATTTTAATTTACAAAACTGTGGTTTAGCAAGAGTTGCAACATAAGGCCAAACCTGGCCTGACCTACTGCTGCATGGATGTGTCCAAGTTGTCACAATCCAGCTGTCATCACAGTTTCTTGCTTTGAAGCCAACTAGGTTTGTTGTTTGGGCTGGTTACCACATGCATCTTGTTAGCTACCAGTAAGATAAAGGGGACTAGCAACAGTTTCTGAAGTAGCTAAGCATGGTAGTGCACACTTGTAATGCCAGCACTCTTGAGGTAGAGGCAGGAAGATGGCCTTTAGTTAGAGGATAACCAGGCTACATAGTTGAGCTCCAGGATGGCTGTACTGTGAGTTCTTGTCTTGAAAAAAGCAAAGTCCAGAAGAGTTTTATATTGTGCTGATCATTTCTATAATATTGGTTACCTGTTCTGAATTCTGCATTATTACATTGCTTTTAATGTTTTAGAGAACTGTACTGTGTTAAATACTACAACAAATTAAAATAACAAAATTGAGAGCAGAAAATGCCAATTGAGATTAGAAGTAAGGAACAGAACTAGTCACATGTACTTAGCTGTTCAGATGCTTCTCAAGGCCCTTTGGGCAATCTGGCATAGACCATTCCTCCCCATATGCCTGTGGCATACATCACTATAAGTCTTGGTGCCTATATCCTTTCTCAAGATCTTTAATATGAGACTTCATCTCCATTTTTAAATACTGAGAAAGGAGCACCTTAGATTTCACTACAGTAAGACTGTAAGTAAGGCAATTTCAGAAATGGAGTTAGTCTTTGGCACAGACTAGTCCATATCTGTGGACTTGACATTGCTTGAGGACAGGCAGTAAGTATACAAACATACCTCAGTATGTAATTATACTCTGTTAAAAAAATAAGTGCTATGAATGAAATTAGGGTTATGATCAAGGGGCTTATTTGGGTATTTAGAAGTACCTTATTTCTATTAGATGGTCATAAAGTGGAGGTGTGACTTTAGCTGTGAAGGGGCCGGCTGTACAGAGATTGTTCTGAAATGAGTTATTAGCCTTACCGTACAGTAGGGTGAGCACATAGAAGCTATCTAACCAGACCCATCTCTTGTCATCTCCATTGATAGTTCAGGTTTGGTTTCAACCTTTGGTTACTTGTAGTTAGTTCGAGGTTTATTACTACAGCCCTTGAGACCAACTTGTACTTGTTTTGTTCTTGTAAAAAAATATATAACTAGGCCAGGAGGTGGTGGAGCATGCCTTTATCCCAGCACTCGGGAGGCAGAGGTGGGATTCTGAGTTCAAGGCTAGTCTGGTCTACAGAGCGAGTTCCAGGACAACCAAAGCCACATAGAGAAACCCTGTCTTAAAAACCCTCAAACATATAACTAGATTTTGAACTCTCATCAGCATTTTATGTTCTCGTAGCTCAGTCGGGTTACATTTTCGTGAGTACTGTTGTGTTTTTGTCTCCACCATCTTATATTTTACTGTCTCTGGTCCACCTTTGTGACTGGCAGTGCCCTGAATGCAGTTCAGTTCAGAAGAAACTCTACTCAAGGTCTTCACTTGATGGTTCTTCTTAGAGTTTACCCCTCCCCTTCCTCTTCTCTGCCAAGGTGGCTAAATCTGTCTAGTCTTCTGGTGGTTTTGTTAAGATATGGTTTAGACGTTGACTTGTCCTTTGAAACAATGGAAGATTTTAGCCAAATATTCCATGTAAATTGGTAGCTCTTGAAGATGCCTCACTGCCACTTGACAGGTTTTTCTCCCTTTTAGTGCTTAGATGACCTGGGCCGAAAGCATTTAGGCATCTAGGGCAGATGCTGGACTTCTCACCTATGCCCTAGCCCTGGACATTTTTTCCTTTTAGGAAACGTGTGTGTGTGTGTGTGTGTGTGTGTGTGTGTGTGTGTGTGTATGTACACACCACATTTATGTAGGTGCCTGCAGAGCCCAGCAAAAGGAATCAAATCCCCCAGAGCTGTCGAGTGTGGGTGCTGTGAGTGGAACTCAGATCTTTGTAATGTGATTGCCTTTTTGAAAATTTACTATTTCTTAGCCAGGTGTAGTGGTACACACCCTTAATCTTGGCACCCAGAGAGGCAGGGCAGGTGGGTCTCTGTGAGTCTGAGGCCAATCTGGTCAACAGAGTGAGTTCCAGGACAGCTGGACTATTACACAGAGAAACCCTGTCTCAAAAAATCAAAACAAAAAAGAGAGAGGAAAAAAAAATTGACTCTATCTACGGTCCTGATCGGTTGTATGTATGTGTGTACACTGCAGGTGGAAGGCAGAGGTGGACATCAGTGTTGTCTTTAACTTCTCTCCACCTTATTTTTCCAGACAAGGTCTCACTGAATTTGGAGGAGCTCACCAGTTGAGCCAGGCTTCCAGCAAGCTCTGGGGATCTGTTTATATCCATGATCCCATGCCAGGCTGGAGTTAGAGGCACACACCTGGCTTTCTGTACGAGTGCTGGAGATCCAAACTCAGGTCCTTCCACTTGTGCAACAAGTACTTGACTGGCTAAGCTTTTCTCCTTCCCCTAATTGGAGCATGCTGGACTCCGCTAACTGTCCGTTTTAGAACGTTTAGACCTGACTTTAAATCACTGTGTCCTCCATTCTCTCCTCTTCACCTGGAAGATAGGTAGATGTGTGTTAATTTCCCGTGTGTTCTTCGTGACTGCCTTTGTCAACTGGAGTCTGCCTTTGCTCTTCCTGTGTTAGTTATTCTTGGGGCACGCGTGTCTGCTCCCCCGCTGGTGCTTGTGCATATGGCTTGCCATTTTTGTTGTACCTTCTTTCCATCAGTCACTGCATTCTTGGAGTGTTTCATCAATTGTCAACTGTGGATGTGCTACTGTAGGGTGCTTTGAAGCAGATCCCAAAATAAGGCCTTGTGTGTAAGGTTTTTTTTAATGATGGCATTTTTAAAAGATAATACATGCTCAAGACTGAAAACTCCAAAGGATTTACAGTGAAAAGTAAGGCTCTTCCCAAGAGCCCCCTCATGCCACTCTGCAGTGGAAATGGATCAAGGTTAGTGTTGCTGAAAGTCTGAACAGGAGTCTTATTTCCCCACACTCCCGAGAGCCTTTTGTATCATTCCTATCACATGGAAGCTATCTCGTTAACCCTGTTGGTGAGCTTGTGAGTTTTACCTGTCTCTTAGTAATGATGCTGTGAGAAACAGCCTTGTACCAGTGCTCTATATGTAAATAAGCTGTGAGTCCTAGAAGCAGAATTACTAAGGCTGATGGTGTGACCATGCTTGGTGTGGGGACTTCATTTGGAGTTGCCCTCCAGAGAGCTTGACCTATGTGTACTTCCTGACAATGCTTGTTTCTCATCCTTGTCAAAAATGTGATGCTTTAAACTGCTTGCTTTTTGTTGGTCTGAGGTTGAAACAGCATTCCAGTCACTATTTAAATTTGCATTTCTCTTTTTCTGAATGAGTGTGTGTGTGTGTGTGTGTGTGTGTGTGTGTGTATGTGAGAGGGGGGTGTGGACAGGTGCAGGTGTGCATGCATATGGAAGTCAAGACGCCAACCTTGAATGTCATTCCTCAGTTGCTGTCTACCTTTCTTTTTTTGTCAGACAGGACCTCTCTAGCCTAGAACTCAGTAAGTAGATGAGGCTGACTGGCTAGTGGAACCCAAGGGACTAACCTGTCTCCACCTCCTCCATGCTGGCATTGCAAACATGCCACCACCCCCACCTTGATCATTTTCAGTGTTGATTCCAGGGATTGAACCTAGGTCTTTTTTTTTTTAAAACATTTATTTAGAGAATGTATGTGCATGTGCACACAAGAAGGCACAGCACGGTGCACATGTGGAGATCAGAGAGCAACTTGCTGGAGTCGTTTCTTCCATGTAGTGCTCTGTTACCGAATTCAGGCCGTGAGGCTTGGCGCCAAGTGACTTCCTGCTGAGCCTTCTTGCCAGGTCTTCTTGCTTGCAGGACAAGCATTTTAAAGACTAAACGATCTCCCTAGCCCAAAATTTCACATCTTTAAAGAAAGTCTGAGTCTTTTTGTTTTCTTTTCTACATACATTTGTTCATATGTTCTGTGCCACATTTTTTTCAATTGTGATACTCATCATTTCAGCCTTTGCTGCAATATTTTTAGTGCCTTGCCACTTAATGTACAGCTGAGGTTTTGTTGTTGGCTTGGTTTTGTTTTTAATTTTTAAGTTTGTGTGTGGGTACTTAGCTGCATGTATGCCTGTGCACTGTGTGTATGGTGGGTGCTTTGTGGGGGTCAGAAGAGAGCATTATATCTCCTGGAACTAGATAGAGTTACAGACAGTTGTGAGCCATCACGTGGGTGCTGGGAATTGAACCCATGCCGTCTGGATCAATAGCCAGTGCTCTTAACTGCTGAGCCATCTCCAACCCTTGTTGTTGTTTTGGTATTTTATTATTATGTGTATGTATGATGTGTGTTCATGAATGCTGGTGCTCAGTATATGTATGGAGGTTTCTAGGTCAGTTTTCAGGAATCCATTCTCCTCCTGTCATGGGATCTGAGTATCAAAATTCAGGTCATCAGTGTGCTTGGCAAACGTTCATGTCTGCTGAGCCCCTCACCAGCCCTGCATAGCATTTTTACCTGTGCTTGTGTGTGTGTGGTACTAGGGATTGGCCTCTCTCTCATACTAGACAAGCACTCTCCACTTAGCATGGCCTCTATCCCTGTATAGTGTTTTAAACCACAAATTGTGGTTTTATGTATTCAGATTTAGCTTCTGTCTTGAGTTATGTCTCATACTTAGCCTTTCTTCCCCTTCCTTTTGCCCTCATTCTACTCTGGGGTGTGTGCGAGTGTGTTTTAATCTACATTCACCATGTAAGCCATGCATGGGCTCTTTGTCTCTCTGATTCGAACATGATGGCTCTCCAGTTAGCCCTTTTCCTGTATGCGCAAGCCTTGAGTTGGCCATTCAGAAGCAAGGTGGGGTTTTCAGTCAGGTGAAGCATCAGTGTGTTACTTGGTGGGTGGCCCCTCCAGCGTAAAAGTGTCTTGTCTTCTTAACAGCAACCTTCTTCTGCTTTACTGTCCTGGCTCTAAAAGTCCTGGAGCTTCCCAGATCAGAATGCAAAGTATCTCTGTACATTTACACTAGCTTTATAGATACCAGTTTCAAGTCATAAAAATAACTTATGGAATATTTCTCCTTTATCATCCTACAGTCAAATTGTGTTATAGATTTTATTACTTACCACATTTTCTGTTTATTATTTTTATATCATTGTTTCATAATGAGCATATGTATATGCCCATTATGTGCATATGGTTTATTAACATTTCAAAAATATGTCACAGCACTCTACACAATTGTATCAAAAATAAGCAGTTTTAGGGTTTAGAAGCTAATAAGTTGATTGACTTTCATCTTAGACTTTTTTCTTATTTCTTGTTTTATTTGTCTCACTATGTAGCCTAGGCAGACTTCAAACGCACAGTGTTGTATCTGGTGTAATTTATTGAGTTCTTCATCCCATTGCCGCTTGGGAGCTGCACTGAGTGTTCTACCTGTTGCTACTCCAAGGAACGGTCAAAATTCCAAGTATACTCACCCACATACAGTCAAAGGCTGTTAGGTTAGCCAGTTACTTGGTCAGGATCATTGAAATAATGTCTAAATAGTCTGGACACTCAGAAAACAGCATTTGCTTTTTTGGTAAATCATACCATAGAGACTTAACACTAGATGAACTTTGCTTTTCTTGGGTAGCTCCCATTTTGTTGTTTTTGTTATGTGAACAGCCATGTGTAGTTAGCAAAATGCTATTGCTGATAACATTGTTTGTTGTGGAGGGTATCTAAGAGGGGAAGGAATGCTGGTTGTGTTACAAATGAAGGAAGACATCTTTTTGCCAGACCTCAAAGCCTCTCTTGACAAGCTGCCCAGTTCCAACCCTACTTCTTAGTCTCCTTAGGTTCTTCAGTGGCCTTCCAGCATGGAGCAAAGAGCATGAGAGCAAAGGCTTCTTCAGCAGGAGATGCTTCCACAGAAGCGTTTGTGAAGGGGACACTTGAACATAGTTTAAGGAGTAGAGGAATATATTACTCATTCTTTTCCTTGAATGAGTTGACAGAACCTAATTTTATCTGGAATTTCTTTAGCAACAAAAACATTAGCAGAGTCTTTCAAAATTGACCCTTCCTTAGGGAAGCTGACAGAGAAATTTACTTGAGAACCCCTGGTGTGCACATTAACCTACTCAAAGACTGAGGGTTTTCTGTAGCTAGCTTATTTGTTTGTGTGGTGATGAGGGGTTCGGTGTCATGTTTGCTGTTGTTAGAAGCACTGACCGTCATTCTCACCTTTGCATCACTCAGGCCTGTGGTTTACAGTCCAGGCAAGAGGAGTGCAAGGCCAAGGCCTGTTAGAGCTCCACAGGGAGTTGGAGGCCAGCTTGGGCACCTAGTGACACTGTCTGAAAAGTAGAAAGTGGAGACTTGTTCTCAGTGCCACTCTGCCCTGAGTGTTCTCAGTGTAGACGCTCCAGTGTGTGGACCCTGAGTGTTCTCGGTGTAGACGCTCCAGTGTGTGGACCCTGAGTGTTCTCGGTATAGACGCTCTGAGCATGTGGGTCCTCAGCTTTCTGGAGACACAGTGTTTGGAGTGGTGGGGAAAATGGAGCTGCTACCCGTTCTGTCAATAACTTCAGGCAAGCCACTGTGTTCTGATTTTTTTATGATCTGCCAAGTGGAGGAAGAAAAGCAAAATCTGTTCCTTTTCATGAACTCCTGAAGGACCAAAGTGTGAATTTGCTGGGACAATCTTTAAAATCATTTCCTCTTCAGGGTTGTCGCTCTTGTGTCATGAAGCCCACCTTCATTCCGTCTTCTTTGTCTGCTTACATATGTTTCTCTCTCTACAAAGCAGGTAGAATTCTGCACAAAGGATTTTTATTGTTGTTGTTTGGTTTTTCAAGACAGGGTTTCTCTGCGCCTTTCCTGGGACTCACTCTGTAGCCCAGGCTGGCCTCGAACTCAAGAGATCCACCTGGCTCTGCCTCCTGAGTGCTGGGATTAAAGGTGTGCACCACTACTGCCTGGCTTTCTTGCTAACTTTTAAGTTTACATTTCCTCTAAAATAGTTAACTCCAATTTAATGAACTTTTGAATTTCAGTTGAGATTGTAGCAGAGTTTCAAAGTCATAAATGTTGACCAGTGATAGTGCCTATTTTCTTATATAGAAGACACATTTGAGGGAACAAAACAGTGTTTGTGTTATTGGGAGAATGTTAAACCATGGGTATAGCCATTCAGTGAGAAAAAAATTAGCCAATTAGTTGTAATTTGTGATAGTCACCTAATGCCTATTGGTAACATGGAGAATGCTTAATAATTAAATAAGCTGGAAGCACTACACACCTGTCGTCACCTTCAGGCCAAACCTAAAAAAGCTGTTTTAGAACTCGTGGGAAAGCCATTCTAGCTCCATGCTATAGACCTTTCCAAGAATGAACTTTCTACCCCAGTCCTGTTTCCAGTGAAGTATAGTCAGGAATTCAAATTACTGTTCATAGTGCTGAGGTGTTCTTCTGTTTAGGTGAGGGTTAATTTCCTGTCTCAGAAAGTGCACGGACTTTCTGATTCTTAGTTTCCCAAATGCTTTCAAATGAGAACAGGTGCGATTGTCTTTCACTTAGAAATCAAGGCATTTTTACTCTTGTTTTCTTTAAGTTAGGCAATACTTTATTCTAATAAGTCCCTTTGTTAATTAATAGTTTTCATGGGCCTGGGAGGTGGCTTAGTGGATAAAAGCATTTGTCTGACCTGAGTTTAGATCCCTGAGGCCCAAAGCAGAAGGCATTTTGTCCTTGGACTGCATTTGTGCTGTGGCATGTCTGTTACACAAACATGAATACACAAACACAAAATAAGTCTTTTTTAAAAGAATCATTCCTGCCGGGTGGTGGTGGTGCACACCTGTAATCCCAGCACTCAGGAGGCAGAGGCAGGTGGATCTCTGTGAGTTCAAGGCCAGCCTGGTCTACAGAGTGAGATCCAGGACAGGCTCCAAAGCTACAGAGAAACCCTGTCTCGAAAAAGAATCATTCCTAAGCCAATAATTGGCTGTTTGAGTGCTCGTGACAGTGAAGCCTCTAACTGTGGTTTTAAAACTGTTTCCTCAGAATGAATTTTGCCCTCTCTGGAGGAGCTCATAAACTTGAAAGAAGTTGTCGTTTGTAGAATTATATATTTGGGGAATCTTATTATCGTTGAAGTATTTTTTAGAAACATTTAAACACAAAGATCTCTTTGGCCCTTTCTGCAATGTAAGATGCAAGCAGTTAAATCTGAAAAGATTTCTGTAGTAAGGGTGGAGAGATGGCTCTGAGAGTTCAGTATTTGCTGGATGTACATGAGGGACTGAGTTCAGAGCTCCAGCATCGACAGGGAAAGTACAGTCCAGTTGTGCACGTCTGAAAGCCCATGCTGGGGAGGTGGACAAGCGGGGGTTCCTGAACTGTCTGACCAGCCAGGAGAGCCAAATCCGTGAGCTAGCTCCAGGTGTAGTGAGCCAAGCTGTCTCAGGAAATAGGGCAGAGACTGAGCTAGACGCCTGACTTTGATGCACACACGAACACCAACAGAGTTTTGTTCAAGTTCAGCTTTTGTTTTGGGAATTTCATACAGGAACAAGATGTGTTTGATCAGATCACCCCATTGCTTCCTCCAATTCCTTCCCTGTCCCACTGCAACTTTTTTTATCCCAATTTAGTGTGCTTTTGAAATACCCACTGGGTCCGTGTAGTGCTGTTGGTATGGGTATGGGTGTAGGGCCACCTACTGGAGCATCCCACTGATCCCTCCTCTCCCAGCATACAAGTTTCGGGGTATCTGATTTGACTTTATTGTCAGTAAAAAGCTTTACTTTGGTAAAAGGGAAATTTCCAACAAATCTCCGATTATCTCGTCCAGTATCTCCATATTTTGAAATTAAGGCTATGTACCAAATGCACATCATGGAGAGGACCCAGATGTCTAGACACACTTTAAAATGGTGTTAGGCTCTGAGCTGTCTCTTTCTCTTTCAGCGGGCCCATATGGAATCTTTGCTGGCAGGGACGCCTCCAGGGGGCTGGCGACATTCTGCCTGGATAAGGATGCACTTAGAGATGAGTATGATGACCTCTCAGATTTGAACGCAGTGCAAATGGAGAGTGTTCGAGAATGGGAAATGCAGTTTAAAGGTATCATCATTTGGAAAACTGAACATATGCTATTGTACATGCCTTAAAGGACACCTTCTATTTTCATTTCCGTCATTATTAGGGTGTATTTTAATTAATAAGACTGTTGCATGTGACAATTAGGTTGAAAGTCTATATTTGAAATGTATTTAGCACCAGGTGTGGCATGTGCCCATGAGCCCAACAGTCTCAAATTGTGGTGCCTTCAGAGGTTTTCTAAGACTTGTTCATTAGGGAGTGATTTTGTTTCGTTAAATACAGGCTTGTATTTCAAACAAGCTGAAGGCTTAGGGTGTAGCAGAGTAGTAGATTGTACATGACATCCTTGTGCCCTGGGTTCTGTCCCAGCACCTTGAGAACTACCACAACCGGGAACAACAAATGAATAAGTGATATCAACACTGTAATGATAATGTATTGCAAAATGATTGAATTGTTCTTAACTTTGAATGTTTCGTAAAGAAGGACTAATGTGCCCTCACAAGATCAGTTTTTCCTGTGTGCGACATTGCCTGCGCCGTTGATCGCCTGCTGGGTCTTTGGAGCAGCTCCTTGGGCTTCTTGGCACTTGTCTTGGATCTCCTATGTGCAGAGCCTGCTGCTAACCCTTTCCACAGCTAATCCACTTAGTCTTGGTTTAATTCACTTAGCCCAAGTTTTACTTCCAGACAGAAAACAAACGTGTTTCACCTGCCTACAAGGTTCTAAGTTAAACACTTGACACATAAAAGCAAGCAAAGATCTAAGGGAAGAGTTCGAGGTGGCGGAGAATGATGGTATGGTTGGTAGGGGCCTTGCAGAGCCTGCAGAGAGCCTAGAGAAATGAGCTACAATTGCTTGTCCTTTTCTCTCCAGAATATTCCTCAGATCTGTTTACCCTCTGGTTCTCCACCTCATAGGCTGTGCTGCTACTACCACCCCATCTTCATTCATCCCAAGAAAGTTGCCTTCTTCATGGTTTATACTCCAAAATTTTAGCATGGAGTTTTGTAATCCACATTTTTAATGACTTAGAAATTTCCACTTATATATGTACATACATTTGTGTGTGTGGCCTAGATTGACATCAGACTCATAACAGACTAAGTACTGTGATTGCATGTATGAACTACTTGATCTCATTATTGGAGAGAAAACTCCAGCTACAAATGGCGCCCAACGGGACTCCAGCTACAGATTATTATAATACTTTAGCTGAAATGTTTGAGTTATTAAGAGTTAGAAGAGCCCAGTGATGGTGGCACACACCTTTAATCCCAGCACTCAGGAGGCAGAGGCAGGCAGATCTCTGTGAGTTCGAGGACAGCCTGGTCTACTGATCTGAGTTCCGGGACAGCCAGGGCTACACAGAGAAACCCTGTTTGAAACAACAACAACAAAGAGTTAAAAGAATGGGACTAAGGGGCACAGTGGCAGAGCTTAAAGCCTGAGGTCCAAACCCTAGCAGCCCAAAACAGAAGAGCCACATTCCAAGGCTTAGTAATGCCCAGCTGGGCACCTCTGAGATGGTCTGTGCAGTACATTTTAGAACTGCAGCTAAGACCTACCTGCTAACACTGAACTCCCTTCAAAGGGCAGTCTAAACCTTCTCAGCCTGTTGCCTTCTGTTCAGGCCTTACATGTGTGCAAATGAAGCATTGCAGGAAGGTAGCTTGTTCTAAGTGACTTAAGAGGCGAGTGCCTTCTTGCAGTAGAGTGGAATTGTGAAACAAATTTAACCATTACTGACTGACTTTGCTTTGATGTATCTTTCAGAAAAATATGATTATGTAGGCAGACTCCTAAAGCCAGGGGAAGAACCGTCAGAGTATACAGATGAGGAAGACACCAAGGATCACAGTAAACAGGATTGAACTTGGTGAACAACCAAAGCCAGGGGCCTTCAGAACTGCAACTCTTACTCCTTTCAGAGAATGTCCAGTCTTTGGGTGTGGTGCACCTGCTGTGAGAAACACTTCGCCAGAGTATACAAGATGACATGCTTCACTATGAAGATCTGAATATGAGGCATTGTTTGTGCAGTTTGTACTGTCTGGTGGTCTTCATCATCCTGAAAAGGAAACAGGGCCTTCTTAACTGCAAGAAAGTCACCAGGTTACTTTGACCCCTCCCCTCCCTCCCTCCCTCCCTCCCTCCCTCCCTCCCTCTACTCCCTTCCTTCCCTCCTCCCTCTTTCTTCTTCCTCCTTCTTCTCTGACTTCCTGTCCCCCATCCTTCACTATCTCTCTTTTAAAACAAAACAAAAAGTATCAAAGACACCGGACCGGTATTTACTACTCAGTGTGCAGATCTCTGGAACCAGCAAGGGAGCCTGTTCACAGGCTGGGGTTTATTGTGTTAAGGAAGAGCCCTGTGGTTGCACATTCGTTTAAGAAGTTCAAGCTACTGAAAGGTTAAAAGTGAATTCCCAAATTTTTTTTCTGGGTTTTGTCAGGGAAGAGGAAGAAACTTCCTTCTAAGAAAGATTTGCAAATGAGAGGGACTTGCAGTGGATTGAAGTCGGCAGTCCCCAGCTAAGATAATTTGAAACCAATTTTATTTCCTTCCCTTCCTTCCACTAGGTCAAATCAATATTAATTGTGCCTTATTTCACTTCCATAAACTTGAATTATTTTTAGGAAAAGCCCCTCTGTGAATTCAGAAGTCACTACAAGCAGCATGGAGACTGAGGTTGATGTCCTTCTGTGTGTAGAATGTAAAGGAATACTCAGTGTTAACTGCCATGTGTTAATACACAAACATAGCTAGCATTGTGATGGCCAAATGCATCCCCTATGCTTTTTTCTTTTCCAAGAAAAATTGAAAAATCAACAACTCTTCCCCAACAGCTGCCTAATTTTAGGAGTCTGACCCTCACATGTCACTGGTGTGGGTGCGTGGGGCCGTGGTATGAATGTCTGTGTGGGTGAGTCTGGATGTGTGTGAGAGCACCTTGGGAGGGACTCTTTCTGCGATGCTGTAAATACAAGTACCGTTTTAATAAAGCATGTACAGTGAACCAAATAAGCTGGAGTTGGACTCTAAATGCAGAGCCGTGAGCCAGTGTGTCGTATGCTAATAAGACTGCGTTTGATTCAGGATGAGGAAAAAACTCTGGGAAATGAAAATCGGGCACTGGCTAGCCAAGCTGTCCGTGTACCACATTCAGTATAACTGAGGCAATTCCACCTTGGTGGAACTCTCCCGATGTGGGATCGTTCAGGTAAGAAGTGATGTATTACAGTGTACATATTTATTTGTACTCAGGCTTTGCTGCCGCTGGTTATGCCCGAAGCACTAGCCTTCCAAGCACTAGCTGACATAAAACAGTATTACGGATAGCTATTAAATCCCTTCATTGTTAGGTGAAAAAGTTCTACTGCAGAGCCTGCTTAGGTCAAATTTTGACTTCATCCTGATGAATTCTTGGTCAGGGACAAGTTGCTCCCACATAGAAAAGCCCAAAGTGGGTGACATGGAAAGACTTGTGCCAGATGGGTGTATGCATGCAGAAACCGTCAAGATGACGTGGTAAGCAGAGGGTGCAAAATGCTATGTTCCCATTCAGTCCTGGAATATTCTCTAGAAAAGTGTGGTTGTCACCAAATCCTGGCTGAAGAGCTCATGTGATCACTGAAGAGTGTTGATAAATGCTTCTTTTTTATGTAAAATATTTTCTAAAACCAAATTGTTAAAGTATAGATCCTCTGATGTAGTAAATGGTGTATCTGAACTGTTGGACCTGAAGGTTGAGACCCTGCATCTGTGAGAAGCCCCAGGTGTTCATGCAGTAAAAACAATGCATTTTGTTTCTAAAGGAAGTGGTTTTGTGTTTTGGACTTGAAATAAACTGTTGTATAGATAATTTCTTAACTCCAGTCAAATGTCTCATTGTCAGTAGCGTGCAGCAGTCTTGGAGGGGTCTGTCTGTGACTGGCATGTTTCCCCAAATCGCCTGCTTGTTAGGGGTTTAAAAGACGTGTTCATTTTTCTTTTCCTTCAATGTTAGAGTTCAACCCAAGGCTTCACACATTGCTCAACCATTTAGCTACATCCCAAGCTCCAAAGTATACACTTCCTACCTGCTGAGCCTAAGTTCATTGTAATGATTCCTCCAATCATCCTTAGGATTGGGCATGTCTGAGAAAGAAACACTGCGTTCATCTTTTCAAGTTGTGTGGTCCGTATTTGCCATGCAATAAAAATAGAACTTAGAATTTTGGTCTGATTCCCTATTTTCTTTGAATACTTTCATGTGTATGAGTGTTTTATCTGCATGTATCTCTGTGCACCACATGCATGCAGTGCCCTCGGAGGTCAGAAGAGGGCATCAGATCCCATGTTACTGGGGTTACCATGATTGAAAGACATCATGTGGGTGCTGGAATTGAACTCTGGTGCCCTGGAAGGGCACAGATGCTCTTAGCCACCAAACCATCTCTAGTTCCCTACACTTTCAGCTTCTTTAGAGTTCTGTGTTAAAAGTCGTTTTCTTGTCAAATTAAACCATGGGTTTAGAAAACAGTAAAATTGTAACATTACTTAGATTTTGTCTCTTGTGGTCCCCTTCGAGTAGAAGCAGTGAGGTTTCCTGCAGGGGATAAACCCATTCAGATGAAGTTTACCGAACCTTGATTGGTACTTTCCTAATTCTTGCTGCCTTCCGTAGAGCTGCAGACTCTTGATCATTCAACTCTTTCCACTGGCTTCAAGGCTCAAGTCAGTATGTTGAATTAGCACTTAGGAAATTTGTCCTCTAGGAAGCAAAGCTGCCTTGAACCAGCCTCCTCATCTACATATCCCACTTATCTCTGTGCCAGTAAGATATTAACAGTGACAGCTCTGTGAGGTCAGAATAGACCGGCAGTCCTCTACTTGGAAGACTATACAGTCATTCCTCTGAGCTTGTTGGAAGTAGAGTTGAGTACCGTTGCACTGAGATAAGAGTAATAATTCTGATGCTTCTAAGGTAGTGTGTTCCACTCAGGTCAGCCGTTGACTAGGTAAATAATACTAAATCAGACCATGAGCTATGGGGGAAAGGTCAATAATGACCAGCCCCTATTAGTCTTTATGCAGAAAATATAATTCCCAGCCAATGTCACCGCTGAGACACTGAGGAATATTGGGCTAAACAACAGCTCTCCCATCTGCTCTGCCTCCATTCAAGGAACCATTTGAGGTGCTGTGAGCACTGGCTGAGCCTTCAGAGCTATTGTGTGCACATAGGGCCCAGCCAACCCCTCATAAGTGTGCAGTACTCAGCCTGGTGAATATCTACATGTGTCTTAAATGCTCTTTAACCACTCCTAAATGAAAATAACAGTGCAGACTGTTCTATGTATCAGTTGGTTCAAATTTGGTTAAAAGAACCAAGTGTAGAAGATAGATTCAGAATGTGTTTTTGCTGGTTATAAAAGTGTGAATTGACCAAAAGTTGTAATTCAGCAGTTAACTGTGTAAAACCCTTTTCTTGAAATCTCCATTGTGTTTAGAATTCCAGGGTATCCTCTTACTCCAAGACTGGGGTTTCCCCAAACACTTCTGCCTAACTTGCTAGAACTTCACATGTTACTCTACCCTAGGGAAGTCATTCCTCCTCCTCCTCCTCCACCTCCTCCTCCTCCTCCTCCTCACTGTCCCCAGCTACCAGCAATCCTTACAGGGCCTAGTTGATACCAGTGAGGAGTTGAAAACCAAGGTAAGAAACACTTCAGTTTGATCTACAGGGGCTGGAGAGATGGCTCACTGGTTAAGAGCATGTACTGTTCTAGCAGAGGACTCCAGCCATGTTGGATGATCACAACTGCCTAGAACTCCAGCTCCAGGGGATCTGATGTCCTCTTCTGAACTCCACAGGCACCTGCATGCATGTGCACATACACACATCTACACATAAGTTTAAAATAATAATTTTTAAAAGGACAAACTACAGTGTGATAAAAATAAATGGAAACTGACCTGGACCTGATGTGCTTTCCTGGGGGTGGGGGAGCCCCACCTGTGGGAAGAGACCTTTGCCCTTACAGCAGTGAGAAATAGGGAGCAGGGAGAAGATAAAGTTAAGTCATGTCTCACATAAGAAAGTTCTTGAAGAAGGGAGCTATGCTTCTATCCATGTGTTGTCTAAGCGTGGGACATGCCTGGGCCCTGGAGTGAGGGATTTCACTTCTTGAGCCTTTAGTGTCTTTAGGTGGCGTACACTTTACTAACAAACCGAATCATCCTTTGGTATTTAAACCGATAGTCCCAATAGGGAAACTGTTCTCTGACTTCCCCACAGTTCACCTGGTAGTAACCAATGGTGAATGGTAATAACGTCAGATACTAAGTTCAGCAAACAGGCCTGAGGCACGGTTTCCACATTAATATTCTCAATGCTGGGATGGTGAAGAGCTTGGAAGGCCTAAGTCTGAGCCCAACAACCCATGTAACCAATTGGTCTAGCCTACTGGGAAAGTCCCAGGCCAGTGAGACACCCTGACTAAAAAAGTGGATGCCACCTGAGGGACACCTGTGATAGTGTTGTCTGTCAATTTGCAGAATCTAGAGTCCAGTGGAGACAAGTGTCTGGCCATGTCTATGGAGGATTGTCTTGATTGCATCATTTGATGTGGGATGACTCATCTTGACGGGGTGGGACCATTCCCTGGACACGGGATCCCGGTCTGTGTAAAGAAGAGAAAAAGAACTGAGCAGCGATATGCATTTTTTGTTGTTTTCTAATTGTGGTTGTATGTGACCAGCTGTGTCAAGCTCCTGCCTCCTCAACTTAACTTCACCACCATGATGGACTGTACCCTTGAGTTGTCAGCCAAAATAAATCATTTCTCCCTTAAGTTGCTTTCAGAAAAGAAAGAAATTGTCTTCTGGCACACACATTCTCTCTCCTCGCTTATAATTTATTTGGCATCTGAACACTCGTGGTTGTGATTTCTAAAATTGTTTGCACAGTGGTGAATCTAGTTGAGATGCCAGAATTGGAACTGAGAAATTAAATTGTTAGGTGAGCTCATGGTGGACGTCTTCACTGTAGAAAAGCAGAACAGTTCATGGTATGTGTTAACTAATTTGAACTAGCAGCAAACTGGAAAATGCCAGATGACAGACAGCATGGGTCTTCGGTATCTCCTGTTTACCCTCACGGACTTGTTCGCCTTGTCTCAGCTGATCTTTTAACTGCTATAAAACAACTCAGAATCACATCACAACCCAACTTGTGTTAAGCAAAATGAGTGATTAGAAGGACTAAATATAGCACACACGTGCTGCTCGGAGATTTCCCCAAAACAACTGAGTCTCTAAAGCCAATAAATACTTTGTCAGTCCTGAGTAAAAGAAAATCATGGAATCCAGTCTCACTAACATGAGCTTGAACAGCCAGAATCTAGTTCATTGAGATGTGCTCTTGGAGATTCATTTTGTATGTAGATTTGACTGGGCTGCAATGCCCAGTTGTTTTATTGAACAGATGTGAAAGCGTTTGCAGACATGATTACAATGTGGAGCCAGCAGATCAAACAACACATCATGTGGACAGACTACTGTCAAATCTGTCTAAGACCTTCAGAGCAATTCCATCCCAAGCATTCAGCATAGCGCCAGCTTGTGTTCTGCTTCCTGTGAACCTTGGAGATTTTGGACTCAAAATTGCAACATCACCTCCTACCTGAATGTCTAGCCAGCCAGCTCTGCAGATTTCAGAACTCACAATAGTGTAAGCCAAGTCTTTAAATTCTCTCTGTCTCTCCTCCCTCCCTCTGGCTCCCCTTCCCTCCCTTTCTCCATCCCTCTTTCATCCCACCTCATGGTTTCTCTCTGTGGTTGCTCCAATATAGAGATACTTATTATTAGTATCCATTTTTAAAATTTTTACTTCATTTTTGTAATTAGATAATGTGCTGGCTAGATTTATGTCAACTTGACACAAATTACAGTCATCCAAGAAGAGAGAACCTCAACTGAGAAAATGCCTCCATAAGATCGGGCTGTGGACCAGCCTGTAGAGCATTTTCTTAATCAGGAGGACCCACCCCGTTGTGGGTGGTGACAGCTGTGGGCTGGTGGTCCTGGGTTCTATAGGAAATGCTGAGCAAGCCATGGGGAGCAAGGCAGTAAACAGTGTTCCTCCATGGCCTCTGCATCAGCTCCTGCCTCCAGGTTCCTGCCCTGTTTGAGTTCCTGCCCTGACTTCCTTTGGTGGTGAGCAACAATGTGGAAGTGTAAGCCAAATAAACCCCAAGTTGCTTTGGTCATGGTGTTTCATTACAAAAATAGAACCCCTAACCAAGACAGGTCACAAATGTCTTCTTGGCTTAGTTCAATACTTGATCTGCTAGGACCACCTGGGCTTCCATTCCTGAACTCTGAAGTACATCTCAGCTCTGGGAAAGTACATTTGCCAATATGCCTTCTGTTTTTCAATAAAAGCAGGCATACATTTTCATCTCTGAAGCAAGTCATGAGATTGGCCAGGACTGAAGATGAAACTATCCTGACCCCAGTGACAACACAGTCATTTGACATTTACGATGAAAAGTATCATCTAGGTACTCTGCTCCGAATCACTTGCATTGACCCCAACATTGATTTTTTTTAAGTATTTAGCAATTATTTATAAATACATTTACCTTCAGAAGTAACATGAAACCATTCTCTTTGGGAAGGAAAGCACAGGAAACTTCAAAATTGCACCTAACGGAGCATTGGAATTGACTGCCCCAAATTCAAGTCTTAGTTCTTGCCCAAGACGACTGCCATTTTCAGTCTATGTGAATATATCTGACCTTTCTTTGAGGGTTTATGCTTCTATAACCCGAGCCATGCCCAGAGGATAGGGCATGGAGTCTAGACTAACTGCTTGGATTAGAGCCTGGCTCCACTATTTACTCTCTGTATGACTTTGAGCATGACACTTACTATCTGAGCCTGACTAATTCATAGGGCAGATTTGAGGGTCCCGAGAGTCCATTATGAAAAGCAGCCAGAACAGTGTCTGGCATATAGCAAGTACTATAAAGCGCTAGCTATGATTATTTACCCTCCTTTTTTTCCTAACATAAATGACCTCCTACTGGATGTTATTTTATAAATCCACTGGATTATTAATGTCCTGTAGATAATCACTGCACAATACTACTTACTAATGAAGCCATCTCTTTCTAACCTCGTCTCATTCTCCACAAAATGATTTCAATAGTACCTAGAAGAAATACCTACATTTACCCAAAAACTTACCTCTTGTTCTTTATGATTGAATGAGTTAAAGCATCTGTAAGGGAAATGTGTTTGGCAAATTACATGGTGAAGCTGGGAAGAACAGGTAGAAGAAGGCAATATGGGGAACTGGAGGGAGGTAGTGGTGGATGGATATGATCAAAATATATTGTACATATGTATAGGGTTTTAATGTAATAACTTTCATTTAAAACGTTATGAAAACATCTGTCTGCAAGTCTCCATTGAGCACAAGCAAGAAGCTTCGGATGTTATTTGGGGTGATCGCCTCCCTCAGTGGCTTCTGTTGGTCTTTGAGTCTTGCATATTTGAGGACAATGGCTCACTGAGTATGAAGAACCTTCTGGCAAAGTTCTTCCTTGCTCCACAACTGCCTCACTGTGAAGAAAACCACAAGTGTGTTTAAAATACAAACACGTGGTGTGGTCAAAGGTGATGTTTATACTATGGCTTTGCCCTCTGAGGTTTCCAGTGGAGGTATTTCCTCCTTCCCACCCAAGAAGGATTAGGAAGTACTGGTGCCTCTGGCTACTGCCCTTGGCATCCAACCCTCCACCCTCACTGAACCAGAAGTGGTCCAGAAGAGAGAACTCACAGAAGACCAGGGGACAGGTGCCTAGAGGAACAGATGACTGAGAAGTTAACAGTGTGCTGCTCTTGCAGAGGACCCACACTGGGTGCCTTGTACCCATGTCTGTTGGCTCTCAGCCACCCCTAACTCCAGCTCCAAGGAATCTGATGTCTCTGGTCTCCATGGGCACGTGCACACACATACAGATACATACAATTAAAACTAATAAAAATGAATCTTAGAAGCAGAAAGACAACCAAAAGGGAAGAAGGATGTGGGAAAGGTGTTTGGTTTTTTTTCTGTTTTGTTTTGTGGGTTTTTGTTTGCTTGTGTGTTTGTTGTTTTCTTCACCCCTCATTTCCGACGTACCAGAGGTGGGATGCACCCCAAGGGAAAGACCTGGGGAAGGAGGGCATTTGCTGGGGGACAGTGGTGCAGCCCGCAAAGACAGCACTCGTCTCCAGCAACCTTGTGCTTCCTGCAGCTTCTCACAGAGCTGAATGCACGATCTGAGTTCAAAACTAACCTAGACAGTGAGGTGGACTCTGGAAAGGAGAGCTCAGGCTGCTGAGAGCCATCAGCCAAGACCCTTTCACACAGGTCGAGTGCCCCTCCTTTCCTACCGTCCCATTCATCCTTGGAAGAACTCTCAGCCCCCATCTCCAGCTGTGTTTGCTTCATTACTGCTTCTTCCTCCCTGACCCTCACCACAGACCCTCACCACTTCTTCTGCTCCCATCTCTGGTCACAGCAGCTTTCTTCACCAATCCTCCAGGGCCTCCTCTTTCCTTATCCAGTACACTACTGGATAATGCCACGGATACTCTTACCATGGAGGTCTGATGGATAGCATGTACTGAGCACCTCCTATTGGAGGCCCCACAGGCTCCCCCAACTTGTTCCTCCCCCTACCTTGCTCACATGCCAGCAATATTGTCCTTAGCGACCCATGCTAGAGCCTGGAGTCTTCCTAGGCCAACCACACAACCCTGCTAAATTCTCCATCCAAAAAGGCCCCCCTTTCTCCACCTCCCATTCACTCTGTAGAATCTCTCTTCAAAAGTATGCACATCTCTTAACAATTTAAGATCTGGCTACCAGGAACTCTTTTGCTGGTGCCCTTTTGAGGCAGGCAAGCCTAGGAGATAGTTTTGTTCCCTAGGATCCTATTTGGTATTGGGCTATGCACACTCACTCCTCCCGTCATAATGGACTTGGTAGCCATTCCTTCACCTGCGTATATTATACACATAGACCTCTCTCTAAACAATGTGCCTGGCAACCTCAGAACCCTCTCTAGTACACCCAGTACACACATGGAGCTATCATATGCCCATCTCTGAACAATGATATGTTCCCCTGCCCCTGGTAACAATCAGATTTAGACCATTTCTATTCAAGTGTATTCCCAATGTGCCCACATAGGAAGAACAAAAGGACCCATCAGGCCTGAACTCACTTTGGGTTCATACACAGTAAGCCCAAACTGTGTCCTCTAGTAAACTTTTAGGAAGAAGCCCCTGTTTATCATCCTATGCCTATGATTAAAATTAGATGCATTATGGAAACAAAAACATGCACAATTAAGAAAAATGAATGTATGCCAGGTGTGATGGTACACACCTTTAATCCCAGCACTTGGGAGGCACAGGCAGATGGATCTCTGAATTTGAGGCCAGCCTGGTCTAAGTAGAGAGTTCAAGAATAGCCAGGGCTACATAGAGAGACCCTGTCTCAGAAAACAAGAAAAGAAGGAAGATGAATACATGACCTAATCTAGCAATCAAAATAGAGAACTACTCAAACTGTACCCCTCAGTGAGTAATCCTCTTCTTCCTTTTGGACACAGAAGAAAAGTCTGTAGCCTGGGGCCTGAATACTCATCAAGTCTGTGGCCTTGCTTCTTCTGCAAATCTTCATGAGCCCTGTTGTTGATCTTTTGGATAAGAGGCCAAGAACCTGGAAATACCTGGTCCAGACCCCGACCACCAGTACCACTTCCTTGAGGGTTGGAATGTAAGCTGTTAGTTCAGCCTGCTCCTACCTCACACTCCAGGCTGGAGACCGTCCTCTGCGCTCTCTCCCCTCCAGACTTGTGTACAGTTCTCCTTTGCCTAGCTAATTCCGATGGAACAAGTCCTTCTCTCTACAAAGGCTTGATTAACAGCACTCCAGCATGAGAGGTGCTCTTGCTATGGCCCACACCCCCGTGGTGCCATTGCTTCCCTTGGCCACTATGACAGCAGGGTAATATCCACACCTGCATAGGCCAGCTGTCCTTCCCTCTTCTGGGACCTTCACTGCCCTGGAGGTGCCTTTAGGGCATAAATTGGATCTTTCCTGGCTTTGTGTGTGTGTTGTGGTCTGAATGTTTGTGTCTCTCTGGTTAGGGGTCACCTGGCCATAAAGGCTGCCCATGCGATTGTGTTAGTGCTTAGAAGAGCTTGTGGGAGGGCACTTTTCTATCTTGCTGTAAGGATAAGCAGACCTGCCGTTTATGAGCAAATCTCTTCACAAGACATCAACCTGCCAGCATTTCGACTGAGAACTTCCAACCTCTAGAACTGAGAAAAATAAATTTCACCCGTGCATGACTTACTCCATCTCTGACATCTTGCTGGGACAGCACAGACATTATCTCTAGCCCCTCAGACTGTATCTGCTCATAGATGAATAACTGAACTGAGTTAGCTCTGTCCTGAAGCCACAAGTGTACCTCAGATTAATCCAGAAACGTAGCAGCCCCTCACAATGTTCCTCAAGGCAAACAACCTAGGCTTAGGCCCCTCTAGCCTATGCCAGAGCAGACCCACTTTTATAAGTCTGTGTCAGAATTCATGAGTGTGGGTATTTTAGAAATTAGGGATGAGGCAGATCTGCCTGAGGCACCTGGGCATGGTGCCATCCACCATGCTGAAGGATCATTCTTACCAGATGGTCTTCTAGCTGGTATTTCTTCCCAGTCACACGGCTGAGCTGATGCAATTGTGTTCCAGAGGTTATAAGAGAAAGGTTGCTGGCATTTGCTGGCGCTCAGATCTGCAAGAGTACGTGTCTTGTTTCTGTTTATGTGGCAAAGGTTTTCACAACAATCAGCCCTCTCTGGGAGAGTGCACACAGCTTGTATGACCAGCACAGTGGGACACAGAGCACAGGCAGGCAGAGAGCAGTGAGTTGTGAAGGAATACCACCACAGTCAGCACTCAGAGGACAGTCATCGCCCTGGAAGAACAGAAATCAGGGCCTGGGGAGAGTTCCCACATGCATCCCAAGGTCGAATGAATGGCCATTTTTCCTTCTATCACAGTAAAGAAATGCGACAGGACATCCCAAGGGGCCGACGCAAAGAAGGGATATTTTCAGATATGTTCCCATTGAGGCCTTAGATAAATTGAGGACCTGTCTTAGTCTGCTTTCAATTGATGTGATAAAGATCATGACCAAAAACAACTTGAAAAGAAAAGGATGTATTTGCCTTACACTTCCACATCACTGTCTATCACCAAGAAAAGTCAGGGCAGAAACTCAAGAAGTGACCACGGGGGAAGGCTGCTTACTGGCTTGCTCACCAAGGCTTTCTTGTACAGCTTTCTTGTGAGCAGGATAAAAGCATAAGCAGGACCATGACACTTGTGTCCCTTGTTCTGAGTCCTGCTCATATTTACTAACCTAGGCAGGCATCAACATCAGACATCAACATCAGGCATCAACATCAGGCAAAGGATTCCAAGCCATCTCCTAGACCAGATCCCAGAGATCCCAGAGTCCTGGGGGAGACAGGGGTGACCTGGATTTTTTGCAAATCAGAAAGTGGGGTGCTTCTAAAAGAAAGAAGTCGAGAGATTTTTCTTTTTCTTCATTAAAAAAATTTTTGTCATTGCTGTTTCCTGTTTTTGAGACAAGGTACCAGTTGCCCAGGCGGTCCTTGAAGTTGGAATCCTCCTGTCTCATCCTTTCAAGTAGCTAGACTCACAACTGTGCCCCACTAGGCAAAGCTTCAAAAAGCACTTTTCAAATGAACTCTCCTTCCTCTGTCTTCACCCACAGAAGCAAAGGATTTCCTTCACTGGCTGCCCTCCCAGAGAGGCCGAGACAGAACTGCTCAGAGTTCAAGGCCAGCATCCCTCCACATGGCCTTCATTTCTACTGTGCTTCCTCTGCATTTAAGTTCAGCTTAGGCCTTGAACATGCACCCTGACGTTCATACAGAAGGAAAAAAATAAACAAAAAGAAAGGACATGGCTGCTCCTAGAAATGGCAGAGGAGAAGGTTTATTGTAGATATGTGGGAGAGCACAGCCAGAGGCTGGGACATCTGGGAGAGTCCAGAGTGGACGTGACCAGACTGAGCTGGGCCATATGAGGAGAGGGGGAGGGGAGAGGAGAGAGCCAGGAGAGTACAGGGTAGAAAAAAAGGGCAGGTCACCAAAATGGCTGGATTATAGAGAGAAGGGCAGCCCAGCCCCTGGGCTGGAGAAGTTTAGGGCAGGGGACAGGGTGTGCCGGCCATGCCCTGTAACAGGTAGGGACTGAGGGATGCTGGGAGAACCAGGTCCACTTTGATATGTTAAATAGGTACCTCAGTTAGCCATTTGTCCCAGGTTTGAGACCTAACACACGCAAAGAAGGGATATTTTCAGATATGTTCCCATTGAGGCCTTAGATAAATTGAGGACCTGTCTTAGTCTGCTTTCAATTGATGTGATAAAGATCATGACCAAAAACAACTTGAAAAGAAAAGGATGTATTTGCCTTACACTTCCACATCACTGTCTATCACCAAGAAAAGTCAGGGCAGAAACTCAAGAAGTGACCACGGGGGAAGGCTGCTTACTGGCTTGCTCACCAAGGCTTTCTTGTACAACTCAGGGCCACCTGCCCAGGAGCTCACTTCCCCCAGTGAGCTGGGCCCTCCCACATCAATCATTAATCAAGAAAACGTCCTACAGAATTGCCCACAGGCCATCTGGTGGAGACATTTCCTCAGTGCTTCCTGATGATTCTAGCTTGTGCCAAGTTGACAAAAACCTAACCAGGACAGGGCCCAAGCTATTCAAAAGTTGTGCTCTTTGGCTGCGAAGGTGGATAAGAGCACTCGCAGGCAAGCCTGGTGACCTGCATTCTGTCCTGGGACCCCATGGTAGGAGAAACCCAAGCCCTAAGAGCTGTTCTCTGACCTCATATACGTGCTACGCACATGAGTATGCTCTGGCATGGGCCCTGCCTGCACATATGCGCGTGCGCGCGCGCGCGCGCGCGCACACACACACACACACACACACACACACACACACACACACACATTCTGTCTTCTCAGGCAGAGCACTGGAGTCTCTGTAAAGGATCTAAATTGGATTTCTAGCTAGGCATCCAGCAGCCTGTCAAGATAGCCAAGAAATGAGTCTCCAGAGTCTGACAGACATCATGTGTCCCCTGAGAATCAAGTTCAGCAGGTACGCAAACTGTGTGTATGATATAGGGAAAACTCCCCTTCCCTATAATTAAACGTGGTTTCTACTATGAATCTCATTTCCCTTTCAGAGGCATTAAAATGGCCCCAGCCATTCCTCACGTCAAGAGGTGAAATCCATTTCCCACCCTTTGACTCTGAGTTGGCCCTGGGACCTGCTTTGATTGACCTGTGTGATGACGTAACAAAAAGCCCGTGTGTCTTCTGATCTTGGCCTTAAGAGACAGCAAAGCTTCTCCTTCTTGGAAAGTGCCTCACATGGAGTGAAAGGCTCATAGGGTAAGAGACGCCCATCCCATTTAAGTCACTGAGCACATGACAAACCCTGTCTAGGCGATCCACAAAAAGGCTGATCAAAGGGACACTGGTCTTTGGTTTACTAACTCTGGGGGAGATTTACCATGCAACAACAGGGAACGATATTCCTGGCATTTGAAAACATGTTAATCCCAGGAAGTGAGTTTGGTTTAAATTAGGTCCATTCAAAAGTACCCATTCAAGCCTTCTCCCTACACACGCAGGTTAGATCTGTAGGCTTCTATAGGCTCACAGCATCAAAGATACTCCGAAGTCACCCTTCTTGTGAGCATTGGGAAAGATGAACTCTCACTCAGTGCTTGCTCACTGTCTCTCTCCGCCTGAATTGTGTCCTCAGCCCTGGAGCCTGCACAGTAGTCGCCAACACTGCCTTAGTTTCTTTCCTACTGATGTGACAAGAGTCCCTTTAAAGGAACTTCAGAGAGGAAGAGTTTATTCCAGCTCACAATTCAGGAGTACAGTCCATCTCATGAGGAGTTTGAAGCATGTATCACATTCACTGTCGAGAGCAGAGAGCAGGGACTAAGCAATGTCTCAGAGTTTTAGATCACTGGCTGCTCTTCCAGAGAACCTGGGTTCAGTTCCCAGGGCCCACATGGCGGCTCACAACCCTCTGGAACTCCAGTTCCAGGGAATCTGATTGCCTCTTCTGGTCTCTGCAAGCAGTAGGTACAAAGGTGCTACACAGACAGACACACAGACAAAACACTCATATATGCAATTTTTTTAAGTTAAAAAAAAAAGGAGCAGAAAGCAATGGGTGAATGAGTGCATGCCCGTGCTCAGCTGGCTCTCTCTATAATTATGCAGTTTTGAATCTCATGCCCAGGGAAATGGTGCACTCAGAGTGGGCTGGTCTTCATGCATCAATTAATTTAATTACAATAATTCCTCACAGATATTCTCAGAGTTCCTTCTCCCAGGGGATTCTAGATCTCACCAAGTTGTGAATGAACACTACATTACTTTTTTATTGCTGTTATAAAATACCACAACCAAGGCAACTTTTCAAAGAAAGTGTTTAATTTGGTTTAGGGTTTCAGAGAGTTAGAGTCCATGATGGCAGAGCAAAGGCATGGTGGCAGGAACAGCTGAGAGCTCACATCTTGATCCACTAGTAGGAGGCAGAAAGAGAGAGAGAGAGAGAGAGAGAGAGAGAGAGAGAGAGAGAGAGAGAGGCTGAGATGGCTCCAGT
Organism: Peromyscus attwateri; assembly: GCA_902168425.1. Taxonomy (NCBI): domain Eukaryota; kingdom Metazoa; phylum Chordata; class Mammalia; order Rodentia; family Cricetidae; genus Peromyscus; species Peromyscus attwateri. The sequence continues at coordinate 21,483 of CABHPP010121873.1, read as the reverse complement.
CTTTTGAAATCTCAAAGCCCTCACCCAGTGACACACCTCCTCCTTCAACACCACACCCCCTAATCCTTCCCAAACAGTTGCACCTACTAAGAACCAAATACTCAAATATATGGGCTGACAGGGCCATTCTCATTCAAAGCACTGTAAACAAAATCCTTCACCTTCGTTCTGACACTCCTCCAGGTCTTCTTTTTGGGGTCTGATCAGCCATTCTTGACTGTTCTTTGTTGTTTCCAAGCATGCTGAGCACACAAGACACCCCCAAGTTCGGCAGAGCCCCATGTGCTCTTCCCTGCCACCTGAGTATCAGAAGTTCTCCGTGTGTCCTGCCGCCTCCCGAGGCAACCACATCCCTTTTGTCCATTTATAAACTGATCCTAGATAAGGGGATGAAGTGGTGTAGGACTCTTTCTTTGGCATCCCAGTCAATAGTCATCATACCGTTATCTCTCTTCTCTTCATTCCCCAGCCCAGCAAGCTTTTGGATAAGTCAGGTAATGAAGGGTAAAGAGAGCACTATCGTGTTGTTCCACATCTGCCGTTTAGACAGGGACTCTAACTCAACACTGCTCAAATGATCCCAGGTCTTACCATTCAAGGGTTCTGTTTCAAGTGTACTATTTGTCTTGAGTTTCAAAACTTGGTATTTCCTTGCCAGGTGGTGGTGGTGCATGCCTTTAGTCCCAGCACTCGGGAGGCAGAGGCAGGCAGATCTCTGAGTTCGAGGCCAGCCTGGTCTACAGACCAAGTTCCAGGACAGCCAGAACTGTTACACAGAGAAGCTCTATCTCAAACAACAACAACACCCCTCAAAAAAAAAAAAACCTTGGAATCCCCATTTCCTAGATTGTACATGCATTGTACGTATACGTGTGCTTGTGCATGCACGTGAAGGCTAGAGGTCAACCTTGGATGTCATTCTTAGGGTGCCATTCCCCCAGCTTTTGGAGACAGGGATCCTCATTGGCCTGGAACTTGCCAGTTAGGTTAGGTTGGCTGGTCAGTGAGGCCCAGGGATCTGCTTGTCTCTGCCTACTCCGTGATGGGATTGTACCATGCCCTGCTCTTTTGTGAGGGCTCTGGGATCAGACTCAGGTCCTCATCCTCACACAAGCGTGTCCTGACTGACCATCCCTCCAGCTCTATCTGCATTTTGAATGTGTATTATTGTCTTCTGTGCCTGCATCCTGCGGATAGTTCTCTCATGTCCTGCTCACTACTGTTTCCACTTCTTCTTTTGTTACTCTGGGTGTATCCAATATGCTGTGTCTAATTGCTACAGGATACTCCTTACATATCCATTTTTGGGGGGTGGTGTTGTTTCTCATGTAGCCCCACTAGCTTCAAACTCTTGAATGATGTTAAACTCCTGATCCCTCCAGTCTCCACTCCCAAGTGTGGGGGTTACAAGTGTGCCTCATCTTGCCGGGCAGTGGTGGCGCACGCCTTTAATCCCAGCACTCGCACTCGAGAGGCAGAGGCAGGCGGATCTCTGTGAGTTCAAGGCCAGCCTGGGCTACCAAGTGAGTTCCAGGAAAGGCACAAAGCTACACAGAGAAACCCTGTCTCAAAAAAAAAAAAAAAACCCAAGTGTGCCTCATCTGGTTCCCATGACGCTGAGATTTGAATTCCACCTGTGTGTGCTAGGCAAGTGCTCTACCAGCTGAACCATATCCCTGGAGCAACAGCCACACCTCTTTCTCCAGCTGACAGAAGAGCATGCTTCCAACTGGTTGTGGGAGATTTTTCCTTGGGAGACATGACATAAACGTCTGTTCATTCCAGATGGGAACTGATGGCCTAATGAAGTAACCATTACACTCAAATCAAACCTGGTAAACCACTGAGCTTATTGGGGTGACTTAGAGTACAGGTGAGGGGTACCTTACAGGAGCAGGCATGACTCAAAGGCATCACCAGAAACCCCACCCCAAACACAGGTGAAGACTTGGGAAGGCGGCAACCCTGGAGCTCTCTGTAACTCACAGGCAGCTCCATAGGTAGGGTGGCCTCACCAGCAGCTGTTGATGCTCCCATAACCTTGGGGAGAAGCCCTGGGCATCTTGTGAGTTCCGCAACAAGTCGTTTATTCCCTGAGTCTTGTGATGCTCCGTCCTCTCTGCTGAAGGCAATGCTTTCATTGGAAAGAAACGAAACTCTACACAACACAGCTCCAAGTCCTCGTTGCAACAGACACCCTCCTCCAGCTTCCCTTGTGTGTAAGGATGCCTCAGGAAATGCGATGCCTCACTTGACACTGGCTAGTGAGTACCGGCATCTCAGTGTGCATTCCCTTTAAATTGACTCTAATCACTTCTTTATGTGTGTATTTGGGAGAGTCTCCTCCTTATTAAATTACTTCTCCATGTCCTTTTCTTACAGGCTTCCTGTCTTTCTTGCTGACTTGTATTTTCTCCATCTTCCTCTTCTCTGCCCTCTCTTCCCATTCTTTCTCTCTCTCCTCTTCTTCCTTCCCTTCCTTCTTTCATTTTGTATTGTTGGAGTTAGAAGCCATGGCCTTGGGCATGCCAGGCAAGTGCTCTACCACTGGGCTATGTCCCCAGTACCCTTGTCAATTTAAAACACTGTAAATTTTTCTTCCAATCTGTCAGTACCTAGTACCTTTGTCCATGATGACCCTAGTTGTCTAGAGACCCTTCCCTTTATGCTATCAATACTTTTTGTGTTGCATGGCTTGTATTTTTGAAGTTTTTTTTTTAAAAAAAAAAATAGGAAATGAATCCACACTCCTAAAAAAAGAAATTATCCTACATTTTTGACATCATAGTATGTTTGTGTTCAGATCTTTTAAACAGGTGTGTGTGTGTGTGTGTGTGTGTGTGTGTGTGTGTGTGTGTGTTCCTTTGTTGGCATGTGCATCTGAGTGCAGTGCTCAGGGGCCAGGAGAGGCCAAGAGAGCCTCTTCAGGAGGACGTGGAGCTGTGTTGTGTGGCAGTTTCCTCTGAATTAAAGCATTGCCTTCAGGGGAGAAGAGGGCGGAGGTTCAGGAGTCTTGGGAAGTGGACAACTCATCAGTCTAAAGAAGTGCTTGAACTGTGAGCTGACTGTGGTGCTGGGAACCGAATTCAGGTCCTCTGCAAGAGCAGTGTGTGCCTTAACCGCTCAGCCATTTCTCCAGGCACTTATGTTCCAGATCCTTCTGGATTGAACCTTGTATGGGGCACTATGCAGAGACGATCATGCAAAGATCTGAATGACAGAAATGAGTGGCTTACTCTGGTTTGGAAAACGGCATTCAACAGACCATAGACTTTCTTTTCAAGAGCACAAGAAAAACTTATTGAAGTAGTTTAATGCATTAGTGCCAATAGCTGAGGAAGTACCAGGGAGAGTGGTACCCTTTTGACCTTGCCATAGTGTAATAAGATGGCGGTTAGCACCAGAGGACACCTTGTTAAATCTCTTACACTTGGAAACTGAAAACAGCACCCAACACAGGAGGTGAGCAGTAATAGAAAAAGAACCACCCCTCCACCCGGCCCCAGGTACCCAAATCTGTGGGATTCAGCCAAGCACCGCTCAAGGACATCGCTAACTTTAAGGAGACTTGTAAGAAACAAAGACAGAAGGATCCAGGTTTTCATCCTCTTTGAATTGGTCTTTCTGTAAATTGCAGGAGCCAGCATCCCTGAGGTATTAAGCCTTCAGTTTTGATAAAGGTATCATTCCTCCTGTCCTTATTTGGTTCTTAGGGTTTGTAGATCTTCTCTTACCCAACTGTAGAGTAGCTGACTATCACTCTCATGTAGAGCAGCTGCTGGTTATTCTCTACTGTTCAACTCTTGATCAAAAGTTTAAAGGAAATTCGAAAGAAGATATCTAGCTAGTCCGTTCGCTATATGGTGCTATTTCCTGATTGTCCATGTTGTGTAGGCCGTCTGATGTGGTACTGACGTTCGGTGCCTTTGGTTTGCTGTATGCTATTGTACCTTTGATTTATTCTGAGAAATGCTAGAGAAACTGCAGGCAGACCCCAGCTACTCCTTCATTCACCGAGGACTGCTGTTCAAGGGGCCCTGCTGCTGCCCTATGCCCACACAGGACAGCCCACACAAATGTTTAACAGACAGAAGGATGTTTTCTTTCTCTTATGGGATTGAGTTATGTTTTAATGGGTGTGAAACTTTAATTCCTCATGCTGCCTTTTTTACTTAGGCTATCATCGGCCCTGGAGTATTGTGGTATGTGCTCCTATCTTGAAGTCATTTAGGTTTTTTTTGTTCATTTGTTTTTTAATTGCTGTTGTTGAGACAGGGTCTCGTGCAGCCCAGGCTGGTCTTGATCTCACAGTGTGTGTGGGTCTGGCCTTGAAATCTTTTTTTTAAAGTTTATTATTTTATTTTATGTGTATGAGTGTTTTGCCTGTGTGCTATGTCTGTGTAGCATGTGTATGTATGCATGGAGTCCAGAAGAGGGCAGTGGATCCCATGGGACTGGAGTTACAGGTGGTTGTGAGCCACTATGTGCGTGCCGGGAATTGAACCAGGGTCCTCTGGAAGAGCAGTCCTCTCTCCAGCCCCTGGCCTTGAACTCTTGACCTGCCTGTTGGCACCTTCCTAGTGCTGGGGTCACAGGAGTACTCTCTAATAGTCACGTCTAGTCTCAAACAATTTGTCTTCAAAATTTCTATTTAACATAAGGTTAAACTTCTTGTAAATTGCCGTGGGACGTCTTTCTGTACGCTGTGAATATGTGTTGCTCTGATTGGTTGATAAATAAAGCTGCATTGGCCTATGGCAGGGCAGGATGGAGTCAGGTGGGAAAATCCAAGAGAGAGAGTGAGAGGAGAAAGGACAGTGTGGGAGCTAAACCACCATCCAAGGAGCAACATGGAATGGGACTCAGGTAAGGCCACGGAACACGTGGCGATACATAGATTAATAGTTATGAGTTGATTTAAGTTATAAGAGCTAGCTAGCAAGAAGCCTGAACCATGGGCCATATAGTTTGTAATTAATATTAAGCCTTTGGTGATTATTTTATAAGCAGCTTCCAGCTGAACCGCTGGGCTGAGCTGGACCTGAGAAACACGGGATCACGGGGCGGGAGGCACCAGAGGAACTTCTGGCTACAGTAAATCACCTTGATTCTTTTATGGAATAAAGCATATAATTTTAAATAAAAATACAAATATTGGTATTTTAGGGAGTCCTTGAATTAAGTTATAATCATTACAGAATGAATTGACATTATTGTCCACACTGGTGAGTTGGATGTGACAGAGCATTTCCATTCTGTTTAGTGATTCCCTATTTCAGGTAAGGATGTCAGCTGGGAGAGCAAGAAACACCTCCACATGGGCTGTTCTTGAGACCTTTGTTAGCCTTTAGGTTGGGGTGACCTGAGGGTAGCTGGAAGGATAGGTGCTCCCCAAAGGATCCATACTTTCCCTCACCCTATTTTGGGAAGGGCAGTGTCTGGCTGCCTCAAACTACACTCCTGCGTCAGCCTCGCACATGCTGAGGTTGGTTACAAGCTGCACTTGGCTCTCCTTCTCCATGATCACTAGACATACTAATTCCTTCTTCTCGGTGCCAGGATGCTCTTAATCTCACTATGGATCAGACAGTTTTGATAGCCACCCCTCTAAAAAGAAATGAGAGTTACCAAATCTGGTGGGAATAAAAAAATGGAGTTAATCCTTCTAGATACACACGTCACAGTGGAATTGGAACATTGCATGATTGTCTAGCCTTTTTAAACACTGCATTTTTAGGGTTCTGTTCATTTTCACTGTTATTTGTTAGTCTTTATGAGACGGTGAATTGTTATCTTGTCAGGCTGGCCTCCAGACTGGGCTCTAGTGAGCCTCCCGCCTTGGCCTCCAGGGTACCTAGGTACAGGCCTACACTACCCAGCTGTGCCATGCCCGGTTTTGTAAACCAAGCAGCCCTGTAACTACGTAGCCCAGGCTGGCCCCGGGCTTGCAGCAGTCCTCTTACCTCAGCCTCCAAAGCACTGGATTACAGGCTTGGGCCACACATGGCTTTGCTTTGTCTTTAAAAAAGTGTGAATTCGAGATCTTCCCCACTACTTCAGTAAGCAAACTAACAAAGGAAAAGAGATCACACAATCATCCGGGAGAATTTTCGTTCTCCTCCTGGCTTCCTTGCCCTAAATACTGAATCTCATTCCTTTCCTCGGATTAATGAACAAATCAGAGTCCTAGAGAAGCCCTTGACACAGCAAGGCTGTATTTAGAGACTTGAGATCTAGGAGAAAGTCAGTGACTGAATGGTTGAAGAACACTAATGGCCTACCTTAAAGCAGGCTGGTGAACCCGGGACCCTCTGTATCTGCCCCTGAACTGCTGACATCATAGGCACACACCAAGTCCAACTTCCCTTTTCATTTTAAATGCATTCCAGTATTTCATTACAATCTGGTTCACATGTTCCTAGTGTACATATCTTCTTTGGAGAAACGTCGGTTGAAATCCTTTGTGTACGTTAGCATTGGCTCTGCTGTTGTTACAGTTCTCTGTATTCCAGATAGTAACCTCTTACCAGATGTATGATTTGAAAATGCTTTCTACTGTCTGTGAGTTTTTCGTTGTTTTGTTTTTTATTTTCTTTATGTCGTCCTCTGATACTCAGATGTTGTTTGGATCTGGCGTCCCACAGGTTCATACACTTGAGCAATTCTTCCCCAGATAACAGCACTATTTTGGAAGATTGTGTCTCCTTAGAAGGTAGGGTGTGGTAGGCAGAAGCCAATCACTGGGGAAGGGCCTCCAAAGGTGGGCTTCGCTCCGCTCACTGGTCCTCTGTGATGTCAACCGACAGCCTCCTCTGCACGCTCCTGCAGCCCCGACCTGAGCTGTTCTGCCATGTCTTCCCACCCATGATGAACTGGCACTCTGAATGGCAAGCCAAAGTCACCCCTCCCTCCACTAGACTGCTCATTTCAGGTATCAGATATGGCACAGCAGCTAACACGCTCGTCACCTTTTTGGTGGAGTCCAGCTTACCTGTCATTTTTTTCCCCTTTTGTTGTCTCTGCTTTTGTTAAGACACTATTGTCAAACCTAAGGTCATACAGATTTTCCTTAGGCTTCATTCCAAGGGGTTTATAGTGTTGGTTCTCAGGTCTTCCATCCATGTTGAATTAATTTTGTACATGATGTCGAGTGTCCAGCCTCATTCTTTTGCACGCAGATCAGCTTTCCTGCCCCACTTGTTGAATGGTAGCTGTTTTCCTACTGGACAGCCTCGGCACTGTTGCTAGAATTCATCGAGCATGTGGACGTTTACTTCTGGTTATCTGTCCTATCTGTATGTATGTCAGGCCCCCAGTTTCAACTACTGTACCTTTACAAGTTTTGAACTTAGGATGAGAGTCAACTTTGCTCATTTTCAGTATTTTTTGGTCATTGTTATGCAGCTAGACTTGAGAGTGTGGTGAACACATACAAGAAAAAAAGGGGGAGCTCCAAAGTCACGCTTTCTTGTAGCTCTCCATCCTGAACTTTTTATTGATTCACTTTATGTATACGGGTGTTTTATCTGTATGTGTGTCTATGTGAGTGTGCCCGCAGTGCCTGAGAAGGCTAAGGAGGGCACAGGGGGTGGTTGTGAGCTGCTAGGTGGGTGCTGGGAATCAAACCCAGGTCCTCTGGCAGAGCAGCCAGTGCTCTTCACCACTGAGCCATGGCTCCAGCCCTGAGCTCTCCCTACCTTTTGGAAGAACCAGTCAATGTCTGTTCTCAGTGGTTCACACTGTGCTTCTGGACAAGTAAGGCATCTACGTAATGTGGTCACACTATGGACAAAGGGACGTGGCATAAGGAAGGCGTGAAAACCCACTACAGGGTTGCACAAAAAGTGAACATGAGTTCTAGCTAGCCCAGCAGTGCATGCCTGTCATCCTGGCCCTTCGGGAGGTAAGGTAGGAGGATTGCAAGTTGGAGATAGCCTGGGGTACATTGAGATACCAACTCAAAAACAAACAAACAAAAAACAGGAAATGAGGACAACTCCGCGTTCTGCTCTGAAAAGCGACAGGCATGGGACTGGAGAGAGACTCATCCGGTAGAGCCACTGCTGCAAAAGCACTCAACTCTGACTTCAGAATCCTGAGCTTGGAATCCTAGCACTGCATAAAAAGCCAGGCACAGTAGCATACATCTGTAGCCCCAGCTCTGGGGAGGTGAAAATGTGGGGATCCCTGGAGCTTGCTGGCTAGCTGGTGTGGCTGAATCAGTTCCAGGCTGTCTCAACGAATAAAGTGGGAACTGACAGAGGATGACATCCAACATCCATTTCTACCTCCACACACATGGTCACATGTGTGCATGCACACACACCCCTGAATGTGCAGATGAACATGTGCACATGTGTGTTCACACACACACACACACACACACACACACACACACACACACACCAGTGTTAGCTCTCTGAAGCTCTTCCCTCATTCTTTTATTTTCATTGATCTGTACGTGCCAGCCTCCCCGAGTTACTGAGGTCTGATTGACATAAAGCATGTGGCAGTCCTTGCAATACTGAGAAGCTTGCTAACTCAGAAGCTGTCATCATCCACGTTGTTATGATATATTGCACGGGGGACCCTGAGGGTATCCTGCGTGTTCAGGGAAACATGCTTGGCATGCTGGGTAGATGCAGCGGCAGGCTGGGCAGATGCAGCCGCAGGCTGGTGGGTGACCCATACCATGTGGGTGTGGCGGTGGGGCAGCGGTGGACAGTCGTTCATGACCCAGATGCTGCATCTGCACAGAAATGGTTTATTATAATAGACAGATGAGGAGAAAGATAGGAAAGAGGGAGAGAAGAGAGAGGGGGGGTCAAGGGTGCACACCTCATGGGAGGAAAAGCAGAAGAGAGAGAGAAAGGGAAGGGGCCTTTACCCAAAAATGAGGCTTTTACATCAGGACACAGGGCGGTGCCAAAGGGCGGGTCAGAATACTAACATTCCTCCATTTTGATTGTTATAAAAAAGTGAGCTATTATGGACAGCAAGTGGGGGAACAAGGTCACTGAATTCCCGAGACTGCTTCAAGCTGACAAGGGGTGAAGCGGGGAGGGGGAAACCGGGCGTCACCCATGGCAGGAGGTGTGAATGAAGCATAGTTGGCTGTCATCGTGGAGATCTCTCTATTATAATAAACCATTTCCACACGGATGCAGCATCTGGGTTGTGAATGACTGTCCACCGCCACATCTGCCCAGCATGCCAGCATGTTTCCCTGCACACGTGGGATACCCTCGGGATCCCCTGTGCCTATATCATAACATTGCTGCTAATGACTCGGCAGAGGTCCTCCTGGCCCATTTCTCCTGCCTGCCGGCAGTCTGAGACACACTAAGAGCCCTGGAACCTTCAACACTCACTTCATCCAACACCGGCATAATTGGTAAGCCCGCCCACCTTCGGTAAGCCTCCCTTTGGCCATTTCCCCACAACTAAGGATTCACTTATTTCTCGATTATAGTGCCGGCACCACATGTCCTTCAGGCTTTAAGCCCTCCAGCCCCTGTCCCTTTGCAACAGCATATGGAGACAGCTTGTGCCCATTCAATTCCACGGCCCACAGTCTTTGTTACGACAGTCCATTAGCAATCTTGTGCCATTATCTAAGGTCCTCGCTGACCCTCTGGGATGCTGGAGGTCAGTCTCTGGTCCTTATACCTCACCATGGGAAATGCGTCTATGGTCCCCCACCCCCACCACTGCCACTGACCCATGGCTTGGGTTCATTCCTCTGCAGCTGCTCGTACCATGTCGCAGCCCTGCGGGGTGGGGGTGGGGGTCCCTCTCTCCCACACAGTTGCACTGCTAATCTGCTTCCCGGTCCCTCCACAATACCGCCTCCAAGTTCCAATGCATTAACTGTAAAAGTTTCCCAGAAAAATTTCTCTCTGTTTTTCTTTCACAGAGTCTACTTCCTAGGTGTGAATGGAAATGTATGATGGACATGGCCACCTATATTTCTTTCTGACTGACTTTTAAATGCTTCAATTTATCTGCTAAGTGTATTTTGAGGGAAAAAAAACCCCACATGAACACATGGTCAGGCACCATATTTGATAGGGGCAATCATGTGGTCAGGTAGCAACGTCTTAAATAAGGGCAATCACATGGTCAAGTCACCAGAGCCCATTTTTGACCTCTCCCATTTCCCTGCATATTTTACAGTTTCCCTCCCCCTGCCTGGGCCATGGGGCTCTCCAGATACACCAGCCCCTGCACCAGCTGGCACCAGCTCTGGGGATGCCAACTGGGATGGATGCGTGCCACCTCCAGAGAAATGGCAGATGTGATGGCTCCTGCACTCCTAAAGAACACGTCATCCCTCAATTCACTGCCAGTACCTCCCCCCAGGCTCAGGCGGGCACCTGCCCAGCAACTGGAACCTGGTTCTCCAAGATGTCCCAATAAAGGGGCATATTCATTCGCTCTCATGTCTCACTCACTCACCCCTGCCTCTTCTGTACAACCAGGGCACTTCTCTGTCCCATTCTTTCTGTCAGTTATCACTCTTCCCATAGCTAGCCCAGCTCATAAGGCCAATGGTAACAATCTATTTTTTCTCCTAGCAACCTCAAGGAATAGACACCTGAGATCTCCATGCCTGAGTTCTCCATGATAGCAGCCAATTCTGCTTCTTCACTCACGCTTCCCACACTGTATGACGCCCGGCTTCCCCCTCCCCACCTCATCGCTTGTCAGCTTGAAGCAGTCTCGAGAATTCAGTGCCCTTGTTCCCCCACTCGCTATCCATAACTCACCTTTTCGTAATAATCAAAACAGAGGAATGTTAATAATCTGACCCACCCCTTGGAAACCAATGTTAGTATTCTGACCTGCCCCTTGGCACTGCCCTGTGTTATAGTGGTATTCTATTTGTACTGAAATGTGATTTTATTTGTATGTTAATAAATAAAGTTGCTTAGGGGTCAGAGCTATTAGCAAGCCATAGCGAAAGCCAGGGCGGTGGTGGTGCACGCCTTTAATCCCAGCACTTGGTAAGCAGAGCTAGGTAGATCTCTGTGTGTTCAAGGATACAGCCAGCATTGGAGACACACGCCCTTGATCTCAATACCAACCATAGAAAACGTGGGAGGTCTGGACAGAGAGGCAGTGACGAGACAGCCACGTAGTTAGTTTATAACCAATGAGAAGGAAGAAACAGGACTCCTTATAAGACAACCGCACAGGAAGAAACTCCCTTTTTCGGAGAGCTCTCTTGGCGGGAGAAGCTAGCTGGCGGAAAGCGGGTAAGGCTTCTAGCTCTGACCTCTTGGGCTTTCACCTTTACATTGGCTCGGTGTTTCTTATTTAATAAGGCGGTCGGTTACATCTACACTGTGTCCTGATGTAAAAGCCTCATTTTTGGGTAAAGGCCCCTTCCCTTTCTCTCTCTCTTCTGCTTTTCCTCCCATGAGGTGTGCACCCTTGACCCCCCCTCTCTCTTCTCTCCCTCTTTCCTATCTTTCTCCTCATCTGTCTATTATAATAAACCATTTCTGTGCAGATGCAGCATCTGGGTCATGAACGACTGTCCACCGCTGCCCCACCGCCACGCCCACATGGTATGGGTCGCCCACCAGCCTGCGGCTGCATCTGCCCAGCCTGCCGCTGCATCTACCCAGCATGCCAGCATGTTTCCCTGCACATGCAGGATACCCTCAGGGTCCCCCGTGCAATATATCATAACACATGTGACTATTGATCTTCCATCTCTCCAGAGTCATGAAGCATTCTCGGTCAGGCCCTTGACAACCATTAAGTAAGATTTTCTGGTCATGAAAGTTCATAGATTCCCCCAAAGTTCATTGCTAAGAGTTTCAGCTGACAGCGTCTTATGGGATCAGCTCAGGGGGACAACCAAGAAGCCACACTGTTACAGACTGCTTTCCCTCTTGTCACACAGCCAAGGAAAGACCCTGGAGAAGCTGGGAAGCCTGAGGGAGAGGGAACTCCTGAGCATCTGGGGGAAGCTCCTTTTCTCCTCAGAGTTAATGCTGATTCACCAGGCTGCCACTGTGCTGACTGGTGAGCACAAGGGCCTGTCCCAACAGGAGGTCTTTTAAAAAGACACAATCAGCCCAAACAGCAAACACCTTCTCTTTGGCTGTTGGCCTCAGAGCAATTGCTAGGGCTCCTGACAAGTCACTCTGGGCTTCTTGATAGGATTCACGCCACCCATAGACATACAGAGAAATCTCTTCATCTCTGCGTGTTAATTAAGGAGGACAGATGGTCCAGTGATTATTCAACCATATGTAGGTCAAGACTAAATGAATTAATAAGCAACTTAATTCTTAGCGCCTCCATGAGCTTATGGGGCATCTACGAATAAACAATTGCTGTGGTTTCCTGGGAAACCGGCATGGTGGGCAGAGGAATACATCTCCCTGTTGCGCACCAAGTACCATGGCCTAGGAAGGGACATCCTTGCCTCTCCACTCCATGTTGCCTGTCACGTAATATTTGGGATACTATGGTGAGCCAAAAGTTACACATTTTAGTCGTCCACTTGTACACTGTATAACTGCAGCTAGCAGGGGGTTTCTCCATCTCCCTCTCTCACCTTCCTCATTTTTTCTTTCCTGTCTCTGTTAAGTTTCCCTGAACTGATCACTTTAGGACTAAAAACAGAAGTCCCAGAGGCATCTGAAACAAAACAAACAAACAGCAACAGGACAAAAACTATTAAAAGGCGGCCCAAAGGAAGATGAGACAATTCCTAAAGATGGTCACAGAAACAGGAAGCTGTCATAGCTGGGACTGCTGAGGGCAGAAACTAACCTGAACTCCACAGGCCCATTTCAGAATAGGGGGCCACAACTAACTCTTTTTATTTATTTATTTATTTATTTTATTTATTTATTTATTTATTTATTTATTTATTTATTTATTGGTTTTTTCGAGACAGGGTTTTGCTGTGTAGCTTTGCGCCTTTCCTGGAACTCACTCTGTAGCCCAGGCTGGCCTTGAACTCACAGAGATCCACCTGCCTCTGCCTCCCGAGTGCTGGGATTAAAGGCATGTGCCACCACCGCCCAGCTGGGAGGAGGTTTTAAATACAGGCTTACAGGACAATGGGAGAACCCCAGAGGGCAGAAGTTCACTATGGATGTTTTGCAATCTTGCATCTAAGCTGTTAACACCCATTATGTAGGATACACAGACAAGGAACTTCCCTTAAGCATTCAGGAGGTTAAAACCTGGGAGAGAATTAGCATAGGGAGGATATCAAGGTCACGGTCAGCAAGCAAGGCAACAGTTACCCAAAACGGGGGCCAGGACCCTACCGGTCCCCCTTTTACTAATAAATGAGCTTCTGACTTAGGTAGCGTGGGACATCAGCAGGTCACCTTACCCGTCATGGAGACGCCTGCCCAGGCCACACAGGTGCTCTGTCTTAGGTTGGTGAGCGCCCCCCAGGCATTACCCATCTTTGAATACTCATTATCATACAGGCTCAGTTGTGTGTGAGCTACAGAGTTAACTGTTGCCAAAGATCTCAAAGTGGCGCTGGGCTTGCAATCTGTGTATTTGACACAGAAAAGACCAACAGAAGTCCTAACCCACCCATAGCCAGTAGGCTAAAGGCAACTGAGTCATTCCCTTCCTTAACGAGCCTTATTGCAAATTGGAGTCCTTGTAAGATGGTATCCCAAAAGCAAATGGAATTTGAGTTTATAAATTTATAATTTTCAAAGCCAATAGAAATGTATATAACTATTGAATTAAATTTATCATGCCCAATAGAATGAAAAATTAATTAACTGTGGTAGCTACTTTTGCTGCCAGGGTCTCCACTGTGTAGTAACCAATTATGAAATGGTAATCCCAGAAACAGTAGCAGCAGTGGCTGCCACTGCTATAACAGCAACAATGGCAGCAGCGATGTCAAATTCTCTTCTGGAGTGTGTGGGCATCCACGGGCATGGATACAACTCCAGGAACACGAACCACCAAGGCCCATTTTTCTTGATCCCAGCACGACTTAAGCTGGTAGCTCTGCAAAAGAACTAAGAACCATAAAGAAAAAACAGGCAGCTCACAAGGAGCATAACTAATGGTCTCATAATGGCTACACTCAGGCTCACTCATAAACACAACTAACTCTTGTTTTGTTGATTTTTAGACAGATCTTGGGATAGAGCAAGGCTGGCCCTGCTCATGACTTTGAATGTGGAAGGCAGAAGGCTGTGCCAGACACTCAAGGGGAAGGAGTGAAGCCCCTCTGAGTGTGGAGCTGAGACGAGGGATGGTGTGAACTGGGTGGGGCTGCTCAGCAAGAGGTGCCCGCATGGCTTCGAGACTGTGCTTAGTGGGGATCCAGCTGGATTCCACAAGGCAGAAGTTTACACACCTCGGTGTCCTCTGGGACAGGAGTCTTTTCCAGTATCATCAGGTCATGCATTCATCTTTTATTGTCTTGTGCTACATGCCCTGAGACAATGCTTTCTATACTCCCGTTGCCAATTCTTCCACCTGTACAAAGCTCTCCTTTCATTTTCAAACACATGGGATCCGATTAACTTTTACCTGAGTAGACTATTTTTACCTTCTAGAAGGACCAACAGTTTTTAATACTGGAGTCGCTTCATGTATACTTTTCTAAAATCTGGAGCAGAATAATACCTACTGGGGTAGCCTACCATGGACACAGGGCTTCTCAACTCCTGAGTTCCCACTTGCCCTTTGCTGCTACTGTGCCCCAAAAGAAACACAGCACTGTTTAAAAATAATGTACTTTGTAAACAGACAGTAAAAAAAGATGAAATGAAGATTCACAGTAATCAAAAGATACTTAATATGACTTGATTAAAACATGTTTTGCCCCCCCATCCACAAAGCTTTCTCCTCCACTGAGATATTCACACAGAAGAGAAACTCATGGACTCCTCTGTGTTGGTGGCAGCTCACCTCTGTGTGGCCCCAGGGAATTTGAACACTGTCAGAAAAATCACATTAGGAAAGCTTAAGCTCTAGAAATGGTCAGGTTTAGAATAGTATGGCCACATAATCTGCTCTACAAAGCTTTATGCTCCCATGGGCAAATCGTCCATTTAAAACCCTCTATTAAACCAAACTGACTTGACAACCCCCAGTGGTAAAACATGGGCCTTTCGTTGTGGCTGTTATCACTGTTTCTGAGACAGGGCCAGGCTATGTTGCCTGGGTCATTATGGAACTTGCAACCCTCCTGCCTCAGTCTCCTGAGTTCTAGGATTGAAAGTGTGGCCAACATGCCAGTACTAAGTGGGAGGGTTTTATTACACTGACTCTCTCTCTCTCTCGTGTGTGTGTGTGTGTGTGTGTGTGTGTGTGTGTGTGTGTGTGTGTGTGTTAGAGTACAGGCATGTGGGTATATGTGCTGTGGCTTGCATGTGGGCATATGTGCTGTGGCATGCATGTGGGCATATGTGCTGTGCATGCATGTGGGCATATTGTT
>CABHPP010121872.1:0-20411 GCA_902168425.1 Peromyscus attwateri | reverse complement strand
GTGTCTCCCTCTCACCAGTCTGTTACTCCAGTATTTCCTGTGTCTCCCTCTCACCAGTCTGTTACTCCAGCATTTCCTGCCTCTCTTACAACATGTGGTAAGAAATATATTTATAAAGAAATATAAAAAGTACCTGCTCTGTTTCTACAAAATTGGCAACATGACCATCATCATTTGTTCCCCGGACATTAAACCTTGTCCCAGCTCGTTCACAGCTTAGTCTTGAAATGAGGCAAGCCTTTGCTTGTTTATGGGCAGCATAAATTGTTCTGATTTCTACCCCTCCACACATGAGGCGTAATAACCAGTCATCGCAGTTCACACCGTAGTGCTTGAGATGTAAATGCAGAGACTGATTCCTGGGGAAAGAAGAAACTGGATTAGGTTACTAAGTGCAAAACAGTACTCGATACATTTTAAAACATTGATGGGATATTATTAAAAGATTCCCCAAGTAAAGCAATTTATTTACAATTGCTATGCTAAAGACAAGGCTATAAAATGAAATGCAGATTCTTACTCAGGTGACCTATTGTACAAAAAACTTGTGATTTTAGATTGGTAAAACATTTCTAGTCTATCTTCATAGAACATGCACATAACCTAACTTGTTCCAAAAGGGGTTATACAAACACATCCTACTTTAAAGAGATTTACATATAAGACTTTTGTAAGGCTATATTTTAATTAAATTTAAATAGCCAGCATAACTAGTAGCTATGTACCAACAATGTAAGGAAGGGCATAGTGTTTTCTGTCTCCAAACAAATTTTTTTTTCAGTTTTTGTCTTGAAATCCAAGGCCTCACTCATACTGGGTAAGTGCTTTATCACTGAGCACACGCACAGGCCTGCCTAAATGCTGTAGTACTGTAGGTATCAGATAGGGCTGGGTTTACAAACTTGGAGGGAAAATGTTGTATTCAGCAAACACACAGCCCAATGACGAAGCAACAAGAGATGAAAATATTCCGAGTCACGGTGACGAATGCGTGAATGGAGGAGTGCGCCCTAACAACTTAGCCTTCTCACCTTGCTGGCTGTTCTTCAGGGGTCTCCACTGGAACGTCAGTCCTCCACAGAATACACAGGGTCATTAACAGCAGTAACAAGGAGCAAAGCTGTTAAGAGCAGGAATCCTCAACTCCCTGCCCTTCAGGTAACAGGCTGCTGTGCAGATCCACTCGGGGGTGGCCATGCACGGTTCCAGCAGACCAGGTACCATCCTAACCCTTCCTATCTATTTACAAAGCAAAATGGAATGCAGCTGAGTGATGAGACCACTACTGGGATAACGTGAGGTCCGACGACCATTACTCCTTCAGCTGATACCATGACTCATGCTCTCATACTTTACTATTATGTACCCTGATGGAGGCAAACCTCAACAGACTATGAGGCAATATGTCCAAAGGTCACAGCCAGGGCTATATCATGGAGCAGAGCAGACGAGGGATGTGTTGATCCTCACTGAAATGGAGCTTGGATCTGAGGCATTGTGTGCAGGCAGAGTTCTTTGCTATGCTCTCAGTTCACACTGTCCTCTACTGTAGACGCACTGCTGTTTTATTCTATTTACATTATGCCAAGTCTTGAGTAGCAGCAGTACTACTTAAAATCTCAATGAAATAAAACCACAGTTTTTGTGAGACGTATTTGGCAGTCTGGCTACAAAGCTTACTATATCTTTAAGAGAAAAAAAAAAAAGACAAAGCTATAAGGATGTGAATTCTAAAAACTTCCATTTTTTCTAGGTAAAATTAAACTCAAGTATTCCAATCTTTAGTAAAACACAAGTTCAACCTATCAACTACTGGAAAATCCCCTCAGGCTGTTATCTACACATGTCCCAATCTCCACCTTTAATTAAAAAAGAAAAAAATTATTCCTACTAATTAAACTTTGTAAACACAATTGTACCTGCTTGGATTTCTAATGTGATGGGAAGGTTTGTCTCTGTCCATCTAATACTGGGGATAGAAGTAAGTAGGGAACAGAAAGGTATGGACAGCTGCACAAGCATGGCTGGATTATAATTATTTACTTCAAAGGGCTTCAGTGTTTTCCCCTAGAAAGCGCGCGTGCGCACACACACACACACACGCACACACACACACACACACACACACACACAGGTTGACAAAGGCTTCACCCTAGAAGGCATATCTCTGGATACTTGACAAAGGGCATGCCATCATCACTAGCTTTGTTGAGCTGAGAGGGCTGCATGCCCACTCATCTACTCTATCGCTTCCCATCTCGTCTTCCCCAGCTCCTTGTCTCCTTTGCCAAGGCCAAGCCCCTGCCAGGCAGTGCTCTACAGCCCTCTCCACTCTCCTATTTCTCCTCTTTGAGCTGAGACTCCTCCAGAGAAGCTAGAAGGTGTAACTAGAGGTTCCTCTTCTCTCCTGAAGCGGTCATCAACTTGGAGCCCTCGGACAGCCAGGGCAAATGTGTCAAACCTGAATAGACAATTCAAGAACCATAAGTGATGATGAAAACGAGGGAGTGGATAAGTACAGATGACAAATGCTTTGAAGCTGAAGACCAGGGGAGGTCAAGAGCAGTGTCCCTAGAGCTCTGGCCTTACAACGTATGCTTCTGGTGAAATAGAATTTCTATGTGCATTAATTAAAGAGAAGTCACTGTTGATGCTGGCTATAGACAACAGAAGCACTGTAACTAGACACCTGAAATCCAGTGGGCTACAGTGAAGCCACACAACTCTCAGTCCCCATGTTCTGCTCCCCATGTCTGCTTGCCTATCGCACAGCCCGTTAGCACATCACCTAACAGACCCCGATACCCACCCAAGTTGTCGTTATGGCAGTGTTAGGTGTCCCAGTGCACTTTCTTCACAGCCTGCTGCTCTCACATCGAGACCATCTACTCAGGCTAGGGGAGTGCTCACCCACCTACCATGCACAAACTATGTTCAATTTCCAGCATCAAAAAAGGAAGAGGACCAGCTACTTAACAACCTTAACATTGAAAATAAGGGAATGTCAGCAATGAGACCCGGAACAGAGACTAGGAAAGAGTGGCACATGTACACCACGAACTCCACAAATGCGCACTTCTCACAGTGAAGCATACTTCAGTGTAGAGCAGGAAGAGCAGCAGGTGGGCTTCACACCATAGTCCAACTCCATCAAGGTGCCTGCCATACTCTGCTGCGGGTCAGGGTAGGAAAAAGTGCTCAACCACGTCCATCCTTTGCTCTTTCCAACAACAGCCACTGTGGGCCATTGTGCCCACATCTCCGAGCCACTGAGCAGTCCACACTTACAAAGGAGGAAAGACGACAGACTCACCAGAAAAACCTGTTGTCAGTCGTGTGCTCCTGCACGCTGCGATGTGCATTCAGACTCAGATCTAAGCTGACTCCAGATGCCGACCACGCAAAATAAAAGTTTCCTGAGTTCAAAACTTTACGGACTTCTGAAATGCGATCCTCATCTGAAGCATCAACTCGGAGTGATATAAACTCAGTGGAAGTAACTCGGAAAACTTCAGATTCTTGAATTTTCCCAACAGACATACATCCAGTGACTAGGACCAGATAATGCAACATGGTATCACCTGTAAAAACCAAAGATTTTACTGGACAGAACATCAACATTTTCAAGCTTTATAATTTCTTCTGACTTCTTCCTGTGTTTCCATCATTAAAATCTTATATTGTAATTTTTTTTTTTTTTTTGAGATAGTCTTACTGTGCTGCATAAGCTGGCCGCAAACTCCCAATCCTCTGGCCTCAGCCTACCAAATGCAGGGAATACAGGTATGGACCACTATGCCTGATCATGGTAGTTATTCTAAACTTACCATGAACATGTTTAAATTTACAACTACAGGTGTTTTGTCAGGGAAAAAAATATTCTCATTTAAATACATTCAGTATGTCAAGCACTAAAATATTAAGATAATGTCACATTTCAAAGTTATTCCCATACTTAATCTGAGGGTACAAAACTTGTTAAAAAAATGCTGCCTTCAAACCCTTACCATGGACAGGAAGCTCAGATAATGAATGTTCAATATCTTGGTAAATGGTAACGTTTTAAAATGGCATATAAATGTGAGAGCTGAAGATGACAGGATACGGGACCAAGGCCTTGGTCACAGTTAATACAGAGATCTGGTTCAAGAAAACGTTCACAGTCTTTCTGAAGTTTTCCTTCTTCTTTTTTTTTTTCTTTTTTTTCTTTCTTTCTTTTTTTTTTTTTTTTTTGGTTTTTCGAGACAGGGTTTCTCTGTGTAGCTTTGCGCCTTTCTTGGAACTCACTTGGTAGCCCAGGCTGGCCTCGAACTCACAGAGATCCGCCTGGCTCTCCTTTCTTTTTTACAGCAAAAGGGATATAGGGGTTCACTCTGTGGTCCTAACTTCTGAACATCAGGATTTTTTTTATTTTTCATATGATTGGCAGCACACAATAAGAAAAATGCCACATGGGGGCTAGAGAGATGGCTCAGCAGTTGAGAGCACTGGCTGCTCTTCCAAAGGACTCAGGTTCGATTCCCAGCACCCACATGGCAGCTCACAACTGTCAGTAATGCCAGTTCCAGGGGATCTGACACCCCCCCCCCACACACACACATGCATGTAGGCAGAACACCAATGCCCATAAAAATAAAAAAAAATTAAAAGAAAAATGCCCGAATCACAATAAAAATTCATTATATAACTAAATCCATCTTTAGTTTACTTTTTTTTTTTTTTTTTTTTTAGTTTCATAGTTAGACTCCATCAAGGAAGAAAACCATGTGCTATATACCCATGATAGTACAAGCTTACTTTCTCAGACAGACCAATAAAAGCATGAACCAGGTCCAGTCTCTGGACCACACTTCAAGGCATACCTTTATAGACAAACTGCTATCATAAAAGTTACCCTGAAGATCATGGTGACATTAAGTCAGAGCTGGAGAGATGGCTCTGTGGTTAAAAGCATTGCTCTTACAGAGGCTCCAAGTTCGATTCCCAGCACCCACATGGTGTGGCTCACAAGCAACTGTCTGAACTCCAGTCCTAGAGGATCTGACTGCGTTCTTGACTCAGCAGGCTACCTGCACATCATTACATGACATCATCAAACACTCCTACACATAAAAATGAATGATTTTAAGAGGATTAAAGAGCAGACATTTCTGAACCTAAAACAGATGCCTTTTTCATGATGTACTAGGGAGTCAGTGTGTCTCCTTAACGTGCTGAAAGAAGGAAACAGGGATTGTTCTCATTCTCCGCTAAGGTGCTTCAACAGGACACTGTCCTTTGATCTTGAAAGTGTTGCATGTCTTTCTATTTTTACTGTGTGTGCAGGAGTGTTTTCTCTACATGTATCTATGTGCACCACATGTAACCCTGGAGTTATACATGGTTGTGAGCTACCATGTAGGTGCTGGGAACCATCGTGGGTACTCCGGAAGAGCAGCCAGTGCTCTTAAGCACGGAGTCAGACAGCTGCCGGGAAAGGCACAGTCCGTTTTCTTTAATGCTGTGCTCTCTGGTGTACTGACCACACTCCAGGGTAGACCCCGCATCCAAGAGTAGTTAACTAGCACAAACTAGACTTCAAGTTTGAGAGACAGAGTGGGAGGGAAGGAGTGGGGGGGGGGAGAGACACAGAGACAGAAAGAGGCTGGGTGGGGATGTGTGCAAGTTGAGAGGGGTGGAATATGATCAAAGCACATTACTTGAAATTCTCATAGTAATAAAGTATTATTTAACAAGATTAGCTTAATTAGTTTTTAAAAGGTATACAACACTTAAAGCTCAGATACTGAGTCTGAAATAATGTAGAGGCAGTCTCTGTAATCTTCAGGGCTACAAAAGAGAAATGGAAGAGTAGATGACCCGCACCAAATAACACTTACCAAGATTTAACCGCAAAACTCCTAAAAGTCCATATGCATCCAGTACTTTGGTATATGTACCTTTAATTGCCTCCTTTTCTGCAGATGCTGTTAAAAATAATTGAAAACATCAAAATCTATTTAGTTATGAAGCCAGAATTTGAAACAAAAATTTCAAAATGTAATATTCTCTTTTTAATTTATTTTTTTCTCCTTTCTCTCTCTTTTTTTTTTTAGACCAGTATTATTCAGTTTTCCCTTGAGTCCCTTGGCTATCTAGTCTCAGGTTCTTGGTTACCCAAGCAGTGTCAGGTCTGGATTACATCTCGTGGAGTGGGCCTTCAGTCAAATCAGTTATTGGTTGGTCACTCCCACAAGCTTTGTGCCACCATGACCCTAGCGTCTCTTGCAGGTAGGACACCACTGTGGCTGGCTTGGTGTTTACCTTACTCTTTTGATAATGTGCAGGATATCTTTGTGTACTGAAGACGCCTGAACATAAAAATGAAGGCTCTATGGAGGCACCAGCTCGATATCTCTATGTTCAATATAGGTGTTGTCTTCAGCAATGGGGCCTTAACACCTGTGTGTTATATTAGGTATTTTCTCCAACTAGTAGTATAGCGTTCTTGCTGGAGTTAAATAATTCCAACCATCTAATTAATCCATTTTTCCTCACTGATGATCCGTTTGATTCTCCCTTATCCTTGACACTTAGAACAGTGCCTGAACAGGTACAATGCTGCACGCCACTGCTTGATACAAAGTTCAGCACAGCAATGGGGAATGTGGGGATATTTTATTGGTGCTTAACAAATAAAGCTTGCCTGAAAATCAGAAGGAAGAGCTAGCCACTAGTTAACCAGAGAGGTCTAGAGATCTGTACAGACAGACAGGAAGTGATCGAGCTGGGCAGAGAGAGGAAGTGATAAGGTGGGGTGGAGAGAGGAGCTTGCTCTCTTTCGGAGGAGGATTTCGTAGAGGTAAGAACTCGTGGCTTGCTGCTCTGCCTCTCTATCTTTCAGCTTTTACCCCAATATCTGGCTCTGGGTTTTTTATTAATAAGACCATTTAACAATTCGTGTTACAGGGACAGTCTTTACTGACCTTTGCCTCACTTCCTTTGACAGAAGCTGAGGTTATCTTGTTAATAAGTACAATTCAGACAGTAATTTCCCTAGAGCAGGCTACTATGGCTAGTCTGCTGAAAGAAAAACCAGCAACAACAAAATACCCCCAAAGTTTAAAGGAAAAATCTTCCTAGCACTTAGCAAATATACACTTACAATGTATCAAAAAAAAAAAAACCCCCAAAGGAAAATAAACCATATCTAGTATTTCACAAACTTCCAAGTAGCACATTCTAAAGTGTGAAATTCAGAAAGAAATCCACCCAGGTTCCTGTCCTCTCCACTGCCTTCTTTTCCCACGCCCATCTCAGCAGCTCGCTGCCTGGCTTGCTAGGCCACACTGCTGACCTGTCACCAGCACACGCACCCTTCTCCCTCTCTGTCCACACTGCAGAACCACGGAGCCTTTGGCAGGGCTCATGTGCTGCTCTAGGAAAGCAAGCAGATGGCTCCAAGCTCCCCAGATCCTGTCCATCTTCACTGCTAACAAAGGGCTCTCGTAAGCCTATGTTTTACCTGAGATTTCTGGCCACTTGGATTATATGCTCTTCTTTCCCCTTAGAGCTCTTCCCCGGAGTTCTACAAGGTATCGAGCCTCTCCATCTGCCTCCCCTCAGACGATCCACTCAAGCTTCCTCCTTGTAACCTCACTTTTGTCATCGGGTGAACTGTGCTCAGCTAGCTGGCAGCACAGGCTAAGGCAAATGACTCAGTTAACTAATACCATCGCATTCCCTAATGTGTTCCTAATTAAGGGTGGGCCTTTCTCTAACCACTATGAAACGGGGGTGGGGAAGAATTTTAGCATGCTACTAAAATAATAGGGAGTTGTGTCTTATTCCACATTCCTAGATGTCCTAGCATTATATTGCTGCATGTGTTTACGGAAGTTACATCTCACTTCTTCTAATGTTCAATACAAACATAATACTTTACAACATAAATTGAATTGTTTTCTAAAGGAAACCAGATTTGCCTTCCTTAAATACTATACTTCCTCATTCAGGGTACCATGGGTGGGGCTGGGAGTTTATCTCAGTGGCAGAGCACTTACCTAACACTGTAGACCAGGCTGGCCTCCAACTCACAGAGATCTGCCTGCCTCTGCCTCCTGAGTGCTGGGATTAAAGGTGTGTGCCACCACTGCCTGGCTGATTTTTGTATGTATACAAGCTGGGCGGTGGTGGCACACATCTTTAATCCCAGCACTCGGAGGCAGAGGCAGGTGGATCTCTGCGAGTTCGAGGCCAGTCTGGGAGTTCTACGAAGGGCTCCAAAGCTATACAGAGAAACCCTGTCTCAAACAAACAAACAAACAAACAAACAAACAAAGTATGCATGTATGTATACTACACACAAAAACAAATGTTCAAAACACTTGCTCTGTTTCCCATGGCAGAAGATGTGGTTTCCAGTCAGATAGCTCTACAGAGTTCCCATGCTGTGTGAATTTAAAGTACCACTGCTGACATGGTAAAGTAGGAATTACTTATGTATTAGTGTCAGCAGCAATCATCATGTTCAAAGACAGCAGCCAGCAAGAGTTAAAAAGAAAATGTAATTTAATACTAAGTCATTCCCTTCCCATATGAATAGTCTCTCTACAACTTAAATTATCATGAAATATTCTCTAATAATAATAACTACTTTCTCCTCAATTGCACACCAAATAAATAACTCAGGCCCAATGATAATCCTTCTATTACACTGTCATCTAGCTCAAACATGCAAACAAATGCCAAGCTGTTTAGTTATCTGTACTTTGGAATTATCTTCTCAGAATACACATGTGCATGCCCTATAGTGTGCACGCATACACACACACACACACACACACACACACACACACACTCTTAGACTAAAGGAAAGGAATAGATGAGATTGTATTTTTCCTGCCAGGGTTTTGGCTTTCCTTTTAAGCTATTACCAGCAACTTTAAAATAGTATTGCAGCTGAAGTACTTGTTTATTATCTCTGTGATTATTATGACAATAACACTAGGCCAGGTGCTTGTATGCATATTCAATTTTCACAATAACCCAAGAAACAACGCTACAATTTCTATTTGACATATGGGGAAATTGGCTTAAATTGGCTACTAGTCTTAGTCTAAGGAGTCAGCATTAGAGAGAATGGAGCTTTGCTGGGCGTGGTGACTCATACTTTAATCCTTGCACCAGGGAGGAAGAGGCAGGCCAATCTGGTTTCTAGGGTCCCAGGCTAGCCAGAGCTACATTGTGGGACCCTGAAAAAACTACCTACTCCTGCCTTTGTACTTAGAATGGGTTACATTGTTGCATATTCAATGGTTCTGAAAAATGTAGAATACAAGCAACAAAGGAACAATAATATGCTATTACTGCCCGAATAGGCTTATAGACTAGAAGTTCCATAAGGAAATGGGCATTTTTATAGTCTCAAAGTCCTCAAAAGAATCATAAAGGATGCCTGGCAGACCATTACCTTTACCAGTTATCAAAGTGAATACCGACAGTAATGAGACAGTTTTAAACGGCCACGTGACTGGAAAAACCCCAGGATCCCTTCTGCACTAACCCTGCTGAAGGTATGGAACAGTGGAAGCCACACAGCAAGGAGGGGCATCCTGTCCAACAGGACCACTGCTCTTCACCTTCTGAGTGCTTAAGGTCCTGAGTGTCAGAGACTACAGAGTTCTTCTAGAGTTGGAGATCAAGACCTGACTACTAAATACACGGTTCACATCTGAACTGATTAAAGTGGACCAAGGTCTGAGCATCAGCAATGGCCAGTACCACTGCATACCTTCATGCAGGAGGATGTCTAGGATCATGCAGGAGGATGTCTAGGAAACACATAGTAAAGTATCTGGGGCAACAGGGTATCATGTCAGCAATCTACTCTCAAATGGGTAAGAAAATATCCTTTTTTACTGAACTTCAACTTTTCTGTATGTTCAAATTGTTTCATCTTCCTAAATAAAGAATAAGATCAATTCTTACAATATCCTGTTTTCCCTTTATAACTTTTTTTTTCAGAGGCAGTCTCACCATATAGCACAGAACAGTCTTGATTTCATGATCCCCTGTCTCGGCCTGCTGAGGGCGGGGTGAGCCGCCACGGTCACGCATTGCTTGTAAGTGGGGAGACAGATCTCCTCATTTTATTAGATCCTCCAAGACAGGTGGTGATCGTGATCATGATCCCCCTGCCTCAGCCTGCTGAGAGCGGGGTGAGCCGCCATGGTCACGCATCGCTTGTAAGTGAGGAGACAGATCTCCTCATTTTATTAGATCCTCCAAGACAGATGGTGATCGTGGTCACTGCGCCACTTCCCTGACGATCTCATGTTAGAGAATAATGTAAGAATCTTGCACTACAAAGAGATTATCTGCAGTAAGAACACTTACCCCATATTAAGAATGTGTGTATGACCTTTAGCTAAAGCACAGCACTTGAGAATGTCTTCCCCATCTCCCTTTCCTTCTCGCTACCTCCTGGCACAGCAGGCTTCAGCCAGAATGAGTAATCTGCTGTCTACTTGCCCTGCATTCTCTTCTCCTCCTCTGTTCACAGTGTTCTCTCCATCTGGAATAGCCACTAGTCATCTTGCTATTTTCAAATAGTACCCATCCTTCCATCTCTGAGCAAAATGCCACTTCCTGGAGTTTTGCCCTTATCACCCAATTAAAAATAAATCTTTCCTTTTATTCTGTATTTCAGTCACTTGTATACTAATAGCAACTAAAGTCAGTTTGATTTTTTTCATACCTCAGTGTGACACCAACCTAACACACTGAACCTCACAGCTCCACTGGATACTCACTTCACAGACAAAACAAACCGAGAGCTTACTGCACACAAGGGCATGTTTTGCTAACTTTAAAACAATACATTTTACAAAAAGCTTTCCCTTCTCAGGAAAGAATCCCAATGTCCTCATTGCGAACCATCACATTTAACAATCCTTCGTGAGGTCTAGAAAGTCTCCAGTGTGATGAGTGAGGATGGGCATAGGAAGGTGGGTGTGGAGAACACAGGAGTGTGAAATGACTGCCAGCCAAGGCTTAGGTAGCAGGGATCATGAAGCAGCAAAGAGGAAATCAAGGTTGGGAGAGAGGTGATACAGAAGAACAGCTCACTTTCCTGTCCCAGTATCCACTGCGTGCTCACTGAGAGGAGTAAACTGTCTTCTGTGCGGAAGTTTGTATTTTTCCCCTTCTAATGATGGTGGTAATCAAACAAACAAAACGCTAGGAAAAACAAACCTTTTAATGAGTTACTGATTTCTAAACACAAGTGGGTCTGGATAGCCAAGAAGCCCACTGTTTTAGGGTTGACTCTGAGCAATCAAGATTTTCAGCCTTTCAGCTAAGGTAACCAGGCCTTGCAATTCACGTGTTTAAAAAACACTTAAGCAAAAGCAAGTCTTGGCTTCTAAGGTATGACCGCCACCATATACCAGGGATAGACAGTAACTAAATCCCACAAGGGCTTATTTAAAGGGAACAACTCTTTCCCATGCCACAATTAGCTCTATCATTAATTTGGGTCTAAATGTTTTTCTTAGGCTTCAAACATGAAAATATAGGTTCCTAAGCACACAGAGCCACCTTATGAATAAATCTAGCTCCTGTGTATTTTGTTACCTTTTACATCTATATTTCAAATGTTTCCTCACATCACTAACACTAATAAATACCTGAAGGCTTTCAGATCTCCCCTGCTAGAGAACATGTCAAATCAATAAGGTCATAGAACAGAATTTTAAACAAGATAAGTGCAATAAACACTTATTCTCATGAAAATATCTTTGAGGCACCAGGGCGATCTGATATATTAGGTTTAACAAATGAACAGAGAGCTCATGGTGCACCCCAACACCCCCTGCCTTAAGAGGCTGAGGCAGCAAGCTCATGGAGAGTTCCAGACACGTAAGGCTTTGCCTCAGAAAAGCCACTAATAACAAAACTCAGTCCATATCTTTTAAAAACACTGAAATATTTATGATGCATAAAATTCACATCTTCATTGCAACTCATTATCTAAAATAGCAATAACAAAACTGGTATGTTACCTAGACTAAAACATTAAGTTACTTGTATTTAATCAAAAGGCATTTGAAGGGTTGAATTAAATGTAAACTCTAACTTTCAATGAATTACAATAATTCAAACTAGATAAAGCTACTCAAGAAGGCCCTGCTACCCAATGTAAACATTCTTGTGGCTCACACCTTCCAGACTGGGATTAGATGTACTTCCCCAATTGAGCTAGAAGATCAAGCAACAGACTGTGGGTCAATAAAGCACAGAGCACGGTATCAAGTGCCTGTAATTCTGGCATTCCTGAAGTCTGAGAGAGGAGGATTGTGAGTTCGAGGCCAGTAGGGCTCAATGGAAAGTTCCACACTACATACCACATACTAGGCTACATATCAAGATCCACTCTCAAAAAGGCAGGGCGTAGGAGTTGCAAATTAGAATGCTGCTCCTAGAATCACAATTTGCCTGTGGTTACATGGGTGGCAATTTGTGGTCAGCCTATTTGCATGTAAATAGCACTTTGGTATAGAACATCCAGAGGGTACTAGAGATCATGTAGTCCAAGCTTCTCATTTTCAGAAGAAAAAGACTAGCAATTATCTGATTCATCCAAGATCATATGACTAGCTAGCAGTAAAGCCAGTTTCCATTTCATCACACTTAAAACAAAAAATTTATAAGGGAAAGATTTTTTTAATTAAATTTTTAAAAATCAAAATTAAAATTAAATCAAAACTACAAATGAAAGACATGAAACAAACTACTGTTCTATATAACCTATGCAACCAAATATTGGCAACACTTAAAAAAAAAGCTTCTATTCACTCAAAGTATTCAGTGAACATCTACTATGTACCAGGCCCTTCAAGATTCTAGGTTCCTGAAAGGACAGATGAGGAGGGCAGTCACTATATACCAACCAAATGCTACATCCTGGCAGACTGCTAGGCATGGCAGCAATGCCTGTCAATGCAGTTTCTTCAGCAGCACGCTAAGACCGAAGGACCAAAAGTTCAAGGCAGGTGTGGACAATTTAGCAAGAACCTATTTCAGGATAAAAATTTAAAAGGACTATGAATGCAGCTCAATGGTAAATGCCCACGGCTCTGGGCTCAGTCCCCACAACAACAAACCAGTCCTAATGGAGTTCTAATCCACTACTGAAGTACTAACAGTACTGAAGTACTGGATCCACAGTGTCATCCTACACAATTAGCTCTGTATCAGTCCCATACAGCTTCCCAACAACTATGAACCTGACAACTAAGCTTTTGACCCCATTTTCCAAGAGAATCATTAAATAAGATAGGTCAAGACACATTCTCAATGTTGACCAGAAACAAACAACTAACAAGCACTAATGAACAAGCAACCAGAATCCACTTAGTATAAGATTAATCCTGTCTATACTGCAAACATGGTCCACAGGATATTAAAAGACTGTTAGTCTATATTTCAATAAAGCAATTCAATAGACTCCAGCAATACTGTGGTTACTAGAGAACAGGGTAACACAGAACCCACAATAAATTCTTCCCATTAAGAACTAGTTTCTATAAGGAATACACTTTATACATTAAGTCAGACTTCTAAGAAATATACATATATGAAGACTGTTGATAAGGAACATTAAAGAGTATATAACATTGAATATACAGGAATACTAACAGAGAATAACTTAATAGGAAATGTGTTTGTTTTTCTTTCCAGTTGTTCAGCTCTAGTTTAGCTGACAAAAAATAAAACACAATCCAGATATGGGAGCTCATGCTATAACTCCAGCACTCAGGAAGCTAAGGCAGGAGAATTACCACAATTTAGCCCAATGAGTTACAGATCAGACCAGTCTGGACTACAGTGTGACATCCCACATCTCAAATAAACCAATACACACAAAGATAAAACACAAATCCTTATTAACAACCAATATAAATTCAAATAAGCAAAACAAAATACAATGTGCATTAATTTGTTAAGCCACGCCTCTTTTCAGTAGTCCAGTTCCATGGCTAGCCCAGTGTGACAGTCCACTGAACACCTTAGTGCTGCCCTCACTCCCGAAGCTTCTTTCAGAAGGCCACTGCTTCAGACTCACTGCAGCAGACCTGAAAACAACACAGCTCACTTCTCTGCTACCCAGCACACTGAGCTCCGACTTTCCCAGCTTCCGAATGTGCGGGGAGAGCCCACCCTTTTCTTCAGAGCTTCCACAGAGCCCAAGTGGGTCATTTGGTTCTGTTTTTCCCCTTTCGGTACATGCTGTTTCTCTACGTTCTCTCGCTTGGACTGCTTCTTGTGCTTGGAAAAGCACAAGACCGCTCTTGCCTGTTACTCTTTTGTTTGTGTAGGCATCCCTTTTTCCTGAGCTGCTTTAAAGATTTTTCTCTGTAGCTGAATTCATTCGTATCATGGTGTAGTTTTCTTCACGTTTCTCCCCCCGGTGTTCATTTAACTTCTTAGATGTGTAGATTCACAGTCTCTACCAACTTTGGTAAATTACCAGCTGTTATGTCTTCGGACATCTTCCTTCCCTCTTCCTTCCAATCACACATGTATGTCAGGTCACCTGAAGCTGTCCCACAACTCACGCACGCCAACTTATTTATACTGCTCTTTTTTCCTCTGTGCATTTCCTTTGAATAACTTATATCTCTGGGTTTTTAAGCTATTCCAACTATTCCTTCTGTAGTGTTCAATACATGGTTCCTATCAGTGTATAATGTCATTAGATATTGTCATTTCCCTTTGAATAACTGATGTGAGTCATATTTTTCATCTCTTTAATATGCTCATACTTTACTTCTTGAACATATGGAATATATTTTTCAAAGCTGTTTCAATGTTCCTTACTAACATTAACACCTGTTTCTACAGATTGACTTTTCTCCTCATTATGAAGTATATTTTCTGCTTCTTTGCATGTAAACTAGCTTTTAATGTGAGTATGGGTTGAATGTTATGCATGTATCATGTAACACATAAATTTTGTTTTACACATATGTATGTGTGTATATATCTATACAGACACAGACACTTGTATTTTTTAAACTTCTGAGAACAGTTGTTTGAAACGTAAAATTATTAGGAACTGTAATTTGGGAGACAAAAGCAGATCCTTTGGAGTCTTAAACTTTGTTAGGTAGGACCAAAGAAGAGTTTAGTCTAGAGCTAGTTTGCTCCATTAATGAAGTAATACCCTCTTAAGTATTCAATCTGACTGACTTTTCGGTAGCTGGAAACCATCTTGTGCATTTCTTTTAGTTTGCTGTTGCTGTTCTCAGATAGGAGGCAACCTCCAGGTCCTACTACTCCAGCAGTCAGAAGCAAAAGTCTAGTTTGTATTTCTGGGCTCTTTGTGTTTCAGGCCAAGTTAGACTATCTAATGACCCAAGCTCATGTAATACAACGCTACCTAACGGGGCTCCACTGTTAGGGAAGAGGCTCCATCTTCCTTCTTTATTTGCCCACAGCAAAGTTAAGAGGAAATGAAAGCATGTGAGAACCAGTGACTTGTTCCTACACTTGTACACTCTTCCTGCTGCTGCTCAGACTCAGGCCTGGGCTGACTTTTATTTTATGTTGATGTTAAAGGTACTTTTTACTTTCTATTAAACATGTACATTCCAGTTTTTTTATAAAGAGAAAATAAATGTCACAATTTTAACATAAGCAAGAGCAAGTCTAAATTTTATTTGATACTTAAAAAGTCAACTCTAAAGTCATTTCTTCCCCCACATACGTTTTTTAAAAAATAGCCTACTGCAACTTATCTAAAGGGCAGCCATGTTGACTGACAGCATTTGGCAATTTTAAAAATGCACTGCTTGTCATTGCTGCTTATTATACTTGGCATCCAAAATTTTACAAGCTGACATTCAATTTGTCCCAGCAAACAACTGTGTTCTTAATGACCTTACTTTAAAATCTAACCATACTTCTATATACTAACAGAGTAATAGTAGTTTATAGGCAAAAATACAAATTGATTGACTCTCTCACTAGAAAACACTGCCAACTTCACTTTTAACTGAGAACTTTTCTATGGGTTTGCCTTTAATCCTAGCACTCAGGAGGCAGGGGCAGGCAGATCTCTGTGAGTTTGGGGCCAGCAGCCTGGGCTGCAGAGTGAGTTCCAAGAAAGGCACCAAAGCTACACAGAGAAACCCTGTCTCAAAAAAACAACAACAAACGAAAGAAAGAAAGAAAAGAATTTTGATATTATTTCCAGAATAATCAATAGCCAGCAGATGTACACATTTTTAACTAGTTTGGATGCCCACAGACAAGTCTCCTTGTCTTGGCCAAGCTTCTCTCAAACCAAGCTCAAGAGGTTTACCTTTAAGCAGGCAGAATCACAGGTGTGTACCACCATACCTGTGCAAGTCTCTAAAATAAAGAAAATAAACTTCACAGAAAACAACACCAGCCAGACAGTGGTGGTGCACATCTTTAATCCCAGCACTCAGGAGGCAGAGGCAGGTGGATCTCTTGAGTTTGAGGCCAGCCTGGTCTACAAAGTGAGTTACAGAACAGCCAGGGCTACAGAGAGAAACCCTGTCTTGAAAACCCAAAAACCAACCAACCAACCAACCAACCAACCAACCAACCAACCAACCAATCAAACAACAACCAACCAACCAATCAAACAACAACAACAAACAAACAAAGAAAGAAAGAAAACAAGAGGCATTCTGTGGTATGTGTATGTATACACAACAGAATGCCATTTGCCACGAAAAGGTACTGTCATCTTCACAGCAGGGAAGGACCTGGAGAAACAATGTGAAGTGAATAGGCAAGGAAGCATGACCACCAACACTAGATGACATGATCTCACTCATTTGTGGAATCTAAGAAAAGTCAGTGTCACAGAAGCATGGACCAGAACAGTTACCAATGGCTGGAGAGGATGGGAGTGATGCTGGGCAAATTTGTCTGTGGATACAAAGTTAATTACTTAAGAGAAATGAGTTCTGTTGCTTTATTTACACAACAGGGTAACTGCAGTCAATAATAATGTATATTTCAAAATGGCTATGAAGGATTCTGAATGGTTCAAAAACAATAAATGTTTGAGGCCATAAATATGCTTAATTACCTTGATCTGATCATAACCCACTGTATACATATATAGAAATACCACACTGTACACCATAAAACTAAATAAATTATTATATACCAACTAAAATTAAATTGGGCAAGGAATGTAGCTCAGTAATAGAGTGTTTGCCTATAATCATGAATCCTGGGTTCAATCCCCATCAATGCAAAACAAACAAACAAGCAGGCAAAGACATACAAAACATATATGTGTGGGGTATGGGTGGGTGTGTGCATGTGCAGCTGCGTTTGCCTGCATAAGTACATATGAAAGTCAGAGGCCACACGTCAGATTTGTTCCTCTCTCTCTCTGCCTTATTTGTTGAGACAGCATCTCTCTGAGGCCAGGGCTCACTCGCTGTCTCAGCTGGCTGACTAGTCATCCCCTGACATCTGCCTCTCTCCACTCAATACCCAGCCCAAATCTTAAGTTGGTGCTGGAATCCAAACTCAAGTCGTCCTCACAGTCGCTCAGCAAACACTTTATCCACTGAACCATCTCCTCAACCCAATATACTATATTTTCAATAGACAACTTGGAATCTGTCAATTTTCTAACGTAGGTTAGTCTTTCTCACTAAAGTCAATCACCTAATAATTACGTGTTCCTTAGTGGTGAGTAAAATATCGTGCCAAGCATTAGGAATATAACCCTTAAGAAACATGTACACAGTTCCATGTGATATGAAAACACTATTGGAAATGTCATGGAAAAATTACCTTTTGGCTCAGCCTGAGGGCGTCAAGAAAATGATGAGCTCCATAATACGCAATCACAGCATTATAATTCTGGAAACATGGCTATTTTAGATAAAATCTATAGGTCAAAAAAAGTGACCTCTCATAGCAAGGTACATGTAAGTTTTGCTCAGAAACTATTTTTCTGATGCAACTACGAGAATCTTTGGAGACAGAAGCCCAGGTACCAGTGTTTGTGAAATCTTCCCAGATGATTATGTTGTGCAGCTTAGGCACAGAAGATCATTGGCTCAGACTAGGACACACTGGCTTAGCACTTAGGAGGCTCAGGAGTTCAAAGGTCATCTTCAGCTACACAGCAAGCTTGAGACTAGCCTAAGCTATGAGAGACCTTGTCAGAAAAAAAACTAAAGCAACCCAAAACATCAATAGCTGATTAAGTTGGTGCAAGTCTAAAGAAAATGATGAAGACTGATAAGTCTTAGTACTGTGTGAGAACACTGACACCATCTCCCGGAAGGAGGTCACCCCAGAACAGAAAGAGTGGAGGGAGGTTAAGGAAGACCTTGATAAACAGGCTGAAGAGTTTAAATTTTATCTTAAGAAAACAGGGCCACACTCTGACGTACTATAAAAATGACTTTAGAGGACATTTCTTGCAGACTGATAAGCAGGAGGCCCTGAAATACACAGGCTAAGAGTGGTGAGGGTGAAGAGAACACACCCATATCTTCCAGACAGTTCCCTGAATACAACAGACATTATACAGGACAACATCTGCTGTGGGGTGTCTTTCTGTATGCTGTGAATATGTGTTGCTCTGATTGGCTGATAAATATAGCTGCATTGGCCTATGGCAAGGCAGCTTAGAGGCAGGAGGGAAATCCAAGCAGATATATGGAGAGAAGAAAGGACAGGAGGGGAGACGCCAGCATCAAGATGCCAGCAGACTGGTAATGCCACGGCCACATGGCAACTTACAGATTAATAAAAATGGGTTAAATTATAAGGGCTAGCTAACAAGAAGCCTGCCGTAGGCCATGCAATTGGTAACTAATATAAGCCTCTGCATTATCATTTTATTTGCAGCTGTGGGCCTCAGGGCCGGGCAGCAACGGAAACTTTCTGACTACATTTGGCGCCAACCATTTAGCAATTGGTCTTACAAACATCTATCTTGGTATCACTCCAACCCAAATACCAAATTAAATTTTTTGTGACAGGCTATGGCTATGTTGCCCAGGATAGCCTCAAATACAAGATCTTTATGCTTCTGCCTCCTGAGTGATGGGGTAACATAATACTAGCACCTAACTAATTTTATAAATCAATTTATCTAAAAAGAAAAAGGTTAGATCTTAAAGATTTATATTTTCTTATTGCACAGTAGGGGACCTACAGGTAACAATGTTCTATATATTCTAAGAAACTAGAAAAAAGGGTGTTGCATATTTTCACCATACATGGCAAATGTCCAACCCATTTCAACATTTTATATAATATATAAATGTGTTGAAACATCATGTGTTGTAGCTACATATGTAATTTTTATGTTTGTTATATATCAATGAAAAAGTCAAATTAAAATATATTTTAAGTGTTGCTGTAGAATTTATAGAAAAGATAACATATCCAAGAGAATATGTATCCACTTATGTTAGCTTTACAGAGAGAAGCAGTATTCAAATTTTGGTGTCCTCTGAGAATTACTTACATAGCTTAAATCCAATGAGGACAAAATTAAGAAACAATTAAGCTACAGTGGTAGGTTGGTGTTAGAGTGCTTGCTTAATATGCAGTACTTAGTTTTAATTCCTAACCATGAAAATAAATATATATTGTTAAGAAAATATCTTAATATTATTCCACCTCATAATTAATGCCCCAAAATGGATGGTTTAGAGACTTTTAAAAACCATTATTTGGCATAAAAGATAACTACTAGAGGTTTTATAAGTATGATTATTCTTGAGTTTTCTAACCTTAACATACAGCAATTACTCTGAAAACTACAGGTAAATTCATAATTTGTAAGCTCCATGGTAACTTCCCATTGCAATTATGAGTAACCACATTAAAAATATACTAGAATTTAGACAACATTAATAAATCAGGTAATGTCAACCAAAACACAAGCAGTTGAAAAACATTTTAAATTACTAGCCAAAGCCCCCCAATCTCATGTTTTTATTTCAGTATTCATTAGTATAAGCACATATATATGTATATATATGTATGTTATATACTGATCTTTGCTTGAGAGTTGTTCATTATGCCACTATTATTTTCCCTACCAGGATAAAATTTTACTATTTTAGCCAGGTTACACATGAACCAATCTGAAAATCATATATGCATGGGTCAGGACATTATGCTCTTTACTTACTGGGTCTAAAGAAAGAATAATAGTTAAAATATTTACAGATTATATATTAGTAAATATGTGTTTCAAACATTATTGTATTATACACACACATATAAATACACACACACAGAGTATGCATGGAGGCCAGAGGTTGACATCAGGTGTCTTCCTTTATTATATAGTCATTATATATTAAATACACACACACACACACACACACACACACACACACACA
>CABHPP010121871.1:0-35069 GCA_902168425.1 Peromyscus attwateri | reverse complement strand
TCAAAAAAACAAAAAAAAAAAAAAAAAAAGAAAGAAAATGGATTACTTTCTCACATACTATATCTTGATTAGATTTCCTCCCCACCTCCCCTCCCATCCTGATCCACTCCCTTTCTGTCTAAAACAAAGATCATCACACTGAAGTTGGACAAGGCAAACCAACAGAAAGAAAAGAACCCAAAGGAAAGCACGAGAATCAGAGACCCACTTGTTCACACACTCAGGACCCATAAAACCCCTGAACTGGAAGCCATAATATATGTGCATAGGACCTGACACAGACCTGTGCAGGCCCTGTGTATGCTGCTTCAGTCTCTGTGAGTTCATAGGAGCTTTGCTCAGTTGATTTAGAGGGACTTGTTCTCCTGGTGTTCTCCATCCCCTCTAGTTCTTATACTCTTTGCAACTCCTCTTCCATGGGTTTCTGTGAGCTCTGAGGGGAGGGATTTGATGGAGACATCTCATTTAGAGCTGTGTGTTCCAAGGCGCGCTCTCTCTCTCTCTCTCTCTCTCTCTCTCTCTCTCTCTCTCTCTCTCCATAATGTCTGGCTGCAGGTCTCTGTATTTATTCCAATCTGCTGTAGGAGGAAACCTCTCTAATGATGGCTGAACAAAGCACCTATCTCTGAGTACAGCAGAATATCATTAGGAGTCATTTTATTACTACATTTTTTATACCAATAGTATTTGGTTTTAACTTAGGTTCCTAGGTTATTTAGTCTGTTTCTTGGTCACCCAATAAGTGTTTGGTATGGGTTCCATCTCATGCATTGGGCCTTAAGCCAAATCAGTTATTGGTTGGTCATACCCACAAACCTTGTACAAGCCACCATTGCCCTAGCATATCTTGCAGGGATACCATTGTAGATCAAAAAGTTTGTGGCTGGCTTGGTGTTCACATCTCTCTTTTGGTAGCATGCAAAGTACCTTTCTGTACCTAAGATGCTAGAGCATAAGGGTGAACATTGTATGGAGGCATAGGCACCAGCTTGACTTCTTCACGTTCAATGAGGTGTGTAGGTGTTGTCTTCAGCAATGGGACCTTGCTGCCATTTTGTGGATGGCAACTCATTGTCATTGGAGCAGCCTGAGTTGTTTGGGGACTCCCATGGGACTCCTTTGGCCATGAATTCAATTATATGTAGCCCAATCCCAGTGCTGGAAGCTTCATTTTGTGACAAGTGATGGCCAGTTGGAACTCTATCTCCCACACTATTTGAAGATTTCATGTAGATAGCTTTCATATATGTATATATTTTAGGAAGTTTCTACTATATTAGGTTTCCATACTACCCCTCAAATAGGCCTCCTGATTTTAGCTGTCTCTCCCTTAACTCCTTCTCCCCTCCCACTTCCCATTTGCTTTTTCTGTTTTACTTCCACCCCAGACACACACTCCCATACCAATACAGCCATGATTATCTATTCTATTTACCTTTCCTACGATCTACAGAATCCTGTATACTCTGAATTTTGGAAATATCTCCACAAAGACATCTTACCTATGCTTTTACAGAGTGACCAATGTGTTTCCTAAACCTTGGTGGAGCTTAAATGTAAATATTTGAGTTTAGATTTATAATGCACAGCATATGCAAATTTGGTCTCTATGTAAAGAACACAGCTTTGGAAGTGCAATTTCCATCTTCTCTTCCCTTTTCTGACCGTACAGCTCTCACAGATACTTAATTCCTTCTTATTTCCCACTTATGTGTCTAAAACTATTGAGTATTCTGTGCTAATTATGGTGATGTGGAGGCCCAAATTACTTAGGGTCAGAGAATCTGAGCTTGCTTTAACCAGCAGGGCTGCATAAGGGGATGATTTGACCATGGGCATAGTTACCAGGTGTTTGGAAGATGTGGTGTGCTTTGATCTAGCAAGGGGGAGTCTTTTTCCCCACCCTGGCATTGTTATAAAAAGCCCTTTTGAATAAACAGAAAATTCCATTAGATGTTGACCCAGAGCCTCCCAAAGCTAGTCTGTTTCTGTCTTTCTCCACTTCGCTGTCTTTCTATCTAATATTTTCTTATCCGTCTCTCCTCCTCATGGGAACCCTTGAAAAGGTGGGAGCTGGCCTCCCACATGGTGGGTACCAATGCACAGCTCTAGGTCAAAGTCTTGCCTATATCTTATCTAAAGTCCTCCAGCAAAAGAAATTCTTATCTTGTTTTTGGAAAATGAGTACTTCTTTAAGATTAACTATGTATTACTTTAATTTTTTTGCCTCACTTTCTCATATTCTTTTCTTCAGGTGCTGAGGTAAGAACATTCACTTTAATCCATTTAGTGAATTATCAGAGAAACCATCAATTATGTCAAGGATTTTATCACTCAAAATACATACCTAACTTTTTAATATGTTCATGCCTAATTCTACATATCTATGGCTCCAGAAAGGAAATAAAAGTTGTGTTTTGCAGTCATATATATATATATATATATATATATATATACACACACATATATACATATACATATATATATTCATATGAGTTTTTGCTGAGACATGCAACACATAGGCAGAATCAACCAGATGAGACTATGCTACAGGAACTGTCAAGTCTTCATTTGAAGTCCCTAGGAATTGAAAAGATGGTAAGAGAGTATGCACTGAAGCACAGTGCCTTTATGAGCATTGAGACTTGTGTGCCTGATACATCATGTCTCACTAATGGGCTTTGTTTCCGCAACACCTACAGAATTCAGTAAACTTGGTTCAGTAATCCATGCAATGTGTTCACTTTTAATGTATCAGATGCTATAAAACAATGAACAAAGATAATATTTTGCTGTGAAATGGAATGCATCAATATTTTGTCTTTAGTAACTCTACAGATATTAAAGATAAAAATTGGATAATTAAAAAGCTTCACTCTCTAAAACTCATCACAGGTGCTCAGTAGATTTTATGAGAATATGTGTGAAGAATTGTGGATCACTTATATAATGAATGATCCTAAGGTGTGTCATACCACACTTGATGAGTTATTCAAACAGTGCTGTGGATATAACAGAAGTGAAAAACAGCAAGGTTTCTAATGGAAGTGACTCATTTCCTTAAACAAAAAGGAGCTACACCACCAAAGAAATCAATAAGAAGAAATGAAATATCTTAAGTTTCTAAGGGGGCTGGCACAGCATATGTGCTGTGATCAGGAAACCTCAAGTTTGTCGGAAACCTAAAGTTCTAAAGAGGAATATTTCTCTTAGGTAAATTCATCATTATAAATCAATATTTCCAAAGAATGAAACAGAAATAGAGAAAGAAGATAAAATTTGAATAACATTTGAAACTTTAAACGCTACCATACAGATAAAAGATCTTTTCTTTCAAATAATGCGATAAATAGTGATAGTAAGAAAAAGGCGTCTTTCAACAGTCAAGAGCACTATGGGATCTATTCATTCACTTTATCATTTGTCGGGGTAGCCATGGATCATGCTCTGGAAACTAGGGAGGAGCTATTGCCTGAGGTAACCACAGGAAGTCAACAGAAAGAAAATAAAGAGGAAATAAAAATACACAATTCAAGCTGGAAGATGGCTCAGCAGTTAAGAGCATTGGCTGCTCCTCTAGAGGACCTGGATTCAATTCTCAGCACCTACATGGCAGGTCACTACAGTCTGTAACCAGTTCCAAGAGACTTAAGTGCACCAAGAATAAAAATGTTGCACACACATATGCAGACATCCATATACATAAAAAATAAGAATAGAAAAATACATTTAAAAAAGAAAAACCCACAATTCTGCTCACTTCAAACATAGCACATATTTCTATTTATTCTTTACAATTTTTTTCCACTTCATTGAGATTTTTTTCTTATTATTGTTACCTTCTCTACTATAATGTACATAATACTGATAAATTGTCATATGGAGTTTAAGGTTATAAAAAGCAGAGTAAGGAATTTCTCCTGCATCTCCTCTAAATGTCCCTGCACTGGGTCAGGCTTTCCTATGGGCTCTGTAAATGGGAGAGGAGAAAATAGCCAGCTGCTAAGGATATTATAGACATTGTGTCTTTGAGAACAACTAGAAGGTGAACCATTTCCAGCAGGAATTAATAGTGTTTATTCCATGGTATTAAAATGCCAGCAATGTGAATGGGAAGGCAGAAGTTCATCCATGGAGAGATTGATCAGCTCCACTCATCCATGGAAGAACTTTCAAATCAGAAATTCCTGTATGACTGCATGCTTCTCCAGTTAATTTCTGCTGGATGCTTGTAAGCTGCTGATATGATGATATCTTTTATTTTGCTCCTTCAAATACGAGACTTTACTCATCACTGCTGACGGCAAACTAACTTAATCATGTACATATATATATATATATATATATATATATATATATATATATAGTTTGTTTTTTCAAGACAGGGTTTCTCTCTGTGCAGCTTTGTGCATTTCCTAGAACTCACTTGGTAGCCCAGGCTGGCCTCGAGCTCACAGAGATCCACCTGGCTCGGCCTCCCAAGTGCTGAGATTAAAGGCGTGCGCCACCACCGCCCGGCTATTTCTCTCATTTTTAACTTGCTATTTATTTTCCTACTTTTGCTTGCTGCTTAATGAACTCACTTATTCAAAAACAAAGGGTGGCTAGATCATTCTCCAGATCATATAGAGCACCCACCTAAGCCTGGCTAAGAATATCCAGTCATAAATCTTTGGTATAATTTGGTTGAACTTAATAACCATAAAATAAGTATTAGGGAGAGACTGAGGGATAAAGCAATAAATGGCAAAGTGAGAATCACTCTAGCCTCTTACTCTTTGTGCCTATGAGGAGTCACAAACTTCAAGCTTAGTTAGTACATGCATCATGTTATTTATGCACATAGCACATTCATACTCATATCTGAAAACTCTACCACATATCACAATCAGAAAGATTATAGTAGAAAAATAAATCCAACTTCTTTCAAATTAAAATTGTACATCAAATGGAGTCATTGTGACATTGTTTCCTATTGCTGAACATTTGGTGTACTATCAAGCTGATTCCTGCCATCACATATGTGTGACTGTGTGTCTTAGAGGTGGGAAAATAAAGCCCACAGAAAATCCTCCATCCATTAGTTATCCTCAAATAAGTCAAGGCAATTTTAACAGTGTGCTAGTTAATTTTTATTGTAACTTGGCATGACCTAGAGTTATCCATTGCCTCCATTATGATCAGGTTGGTGTGTGGCCATGTCTATAAGAGGTTGTCTTGAATGATTATTGGTATGGGATACTGTGGAATATTATTTTAACTATGTAAAGATGTGTTACATTTGTTTATGCTGTGGAATGTTACTTTAATTATGTGAAGGTGTGTTACATTTGTTTCTGCTGCCTTTGTTAATGATGTAAAGATGTGTTACATTTGTGCTGCACTTGTTTAATTATATAAAGATATATTGCATTTGTTTCACCTTGTCTGCCTAAGGCACTTGATTGGTCTAATAAAAAGCTCTATGTCCAATAGCTAGGCAGGAGAAAGGATAGGCCATGATGGCAGAGAAAAGGCATAAATAGGAGGAGAAATCTCCACAAGGGAGAAGGGGAAGGGAACAAGGGAGAAAGAGAGGGACACGCCGGGGCCAGAAGCCAGGCAGCTGCCAGCCAGACATGGAGACAGCAGGAAAGTAAGATAGAAAGAAAGAAAGAAAGAAAGAGAGAGAGAGAGAGAGAGAGAGAGAGAGAGAGAGAGAGAGAGAGAGAGAAAGAAAGCTAAAAGGCCCAGAGGCAAAATGTAGATAAAGAGATTCAGATTAAAATAAGAGCTAAGATAAGACCAAACATTTATAACTAATAAGAAGTCTCCATGTCTGATTTGGGATCTGGTTGGTGACCCAAAAAGAAAGCCTGATACAGTGGGAGGGCCCAACTCACTGTGGACAGAACAATCTCTAGGCATATGGGGCTGGGCTGAGCATGAGCTGGTGAGTGAGGCAGAAAGCAAAGTTCTCTGTAGTTTCAGTTTACATTCCTGTTTGAGATCATCACCATGATGAACTACAACTTTTACAGGTTACAGTTGTAAGCATAAATAAATTCTTTCTCAAATTGCTTTTGGTCATGGTGTGCATCACAACAGGAAAGATCAAATTGAACAAATATGAAAAAGTCTACTACTGCAACAATTTCTGATCAAGAGTAAATTAAATGAATAGATATTAATTTTTCATGGAATGCTATTTGAGTGGTCAGGACATATTAGGTTGTAGTATATTTTCTTTAATATTCATTTCTTTCATACTCTACATTAAAATTCATCGGGGCTGGAGAGATGGCTCAGTGGTTAAGAGCACCAGCTGCTTTTCCAGAGGACCTGGGTTCAATAACCAGCACCCACATGGCAGCCCACAATTGTATGTAACTCAGTTCCAAAGGAGCTGGTACCCTCGCAGAAACACACATGAAAGCAAAAAAAAAAAAACCACAAAAAAACCCAATGCACATAAAATTTGTCGTGGTTTTCATCATCATCACTCCCTAGTGACCTACTACTTTACCATGACCCACTTTCTGCAACCTAGTCACCCATGAAATAGTACCACCAGCTTAGGGACAAGACTTCAAAACATGAGCCATTTGGTCTTTTTAAGTACAAAATCACTTAACAGACAT
The DNA here is from genome assembly GCA_902168425.1 of Peromyscus attwateri. Taxonomy (NCBI): domain Eukaryota; kingdom Metazoa; phylum Chordata; class Mammalia; order Rodentia; family Cricetidae; genus Peromyscus; species Peromyscus attwateri. Next base: position 28,449 of record CABHPP010121871.1, on the reverse strand, counting down.
GGAATGTGAGGAACAAAAAGTAAGCCGTATGTGTTTCCTGGAATTTCTTGGAGTTTAATATGATGTCTTGTATGTCAGGCTACCTGCTACCACGAAAAATACATTCTGGCAGAATTCTAAATTATATCACAAGCTTTTGAAACAACATTCATGAAATTCAATAATGTCCAAATACCAGAGAAAAAGTTTCAGCTAAAGCAGTAGGAACTAAATCAATGCAGGTCCAGATGTGGAAGAGAATATTCATGAGAGGGAAAGTATTTTGATGTTCTCAGAAGAAACATCAGGGAAAAATACAGGTTGCTATCACATTCCCTCAGCAGCAGTGCACAATTAATCAATGAAACAATTATGAAATTAATGAATCTCCTTATCCAAAGGCTTCTGTGTCTATTTGACCCTCCCTAACTTGAGAACCTGCTTTCTCTTCCCAGTGCTTAAGCTTAGGTAGGATGAACTCTACCATGGCCCTCTTGTTTCCCTACCTTCTCCTCTCACTTCAGTAAATAAACATTCCTTTATTAAACACTTCATAATATGAGTGTTTCCTTATATGAGTAGGTTTGTTTGTTTTCTAAATCCTAATGGAGCCAAATTATCACATTTAATTCTTATAATTTTTTAAGAAAGTTTTGACGTTCTTATTTTTTGGATAAGGGATATGAATCTGGAGGAAGTGATTTGGCCAAGATCAATGAAAGAATGAGTTACTGATATAGACTTGGGATTTTAGTATGCTGCTGACACTAGACACTGATCTTCATGACTGGCTGGAAATTATCTTGATTTCCTAAAATGGAGAAAATAAATTTCAGAAAACTGCCAACCTGATAAAAAGAAATAATGAATATTTTACATTTTAGAATGGATTATTAAACATGTATATTGACTCATACGGAATTTTGGGGAACATGGTAAATATTTATGAGAACAAGTCTTAAATAGATTTGAAGAGACCTGTCAGAATTTTGTAAACAACATAAGCAAATGAAAATGACAGGCGACTTATGACATTTTCTGATGATGTGAAGATGTGCCAGAAGATTAGAAGAATCAGGATTTCATAGACTTTGACAAAGTAGAGAAACTAAAGAAGCTGAATGATAATAAACAGTGCATCTTGACACACTGACCACAGGGAAGTACTGCCTGCCAAAAGCAGAAATCTAAACTGAATGGGCTTAAATTGAGAACAGCAGTTATTAGCTCAAGTAAAGCAGATGTTAAAGGCACATTCTAATCAAAGAAAGAGTATTAAAACTGTAATAAGTCAAGTATTCCCTCTCTGTGATCCTTTATGCCTTCCTATATCTGATTCATGTCACCATGAGGGTGACCTTCAAGTTCAGGTTTAATAGAAAATCCTCTGCAAATAATCCACAGTTACACATCATTGGCTCTGAAACACACCACTTCCAATTGCAGAGGTCTGTGATTCTCTGACTGGCCAGGCACGAATCTCATGCCCAACTCCCACCCAGAGAAAGTAGCTCCCCCCACAATCACATCCTCAATTATTGTTTTTGAACACACAAAATCATGTGTGCCAATGTTATACATGGGATAACCATAATGAATGTTAAACATGATTCCATTTTTAAGACAAAGAAAAACATTTATTAAAATATATTTGCTTAGTTTTTGTTAAAAGTAGTAAAAGACTTTTTGAGTTTATATTCTTCAGTATATTGATGAGTAACTATTATGTTCTAATAGTTATCTAAAATCTGAGACTTTACAGTAAAGAAGAACATCACCATTGCTGCCCTGCACACTAGCAGACAGCTTTGCAGATTTCTTCCAATGACTTCTCTGTATCTAAAATCTTTATAGTTATGTCCTATTTTCTGTGCACTAGGTCATATAACATGCCAAAAATGAGATGTCACTCCAGACAGTAGGCTGGAAAGCCCAACATCTTGTGGGCATCCCTTTCTTCTCAATGGCAGCACAAAGGAGTTGCTTGAGAAAGTCAGCTGCCACACTGGGCGATTCCCGGAAAAGAGTCTATGTTCACTCACACCATTCTTGAGAGATTGAATTCTGTCACTAATGGTGTGAGATTGGAAGCAGGTCCCTTCCACTGGTCTCATGAGCAGACCACAGAACTGTACTGGTTTCCTGCCCTCCAGAAAAAAATGATGCCAATTAGTTTAAGCCATCAAGTATGCTGGGTAATTTCTCTATAGCCATCAAACAGACAGACAATCAGCCAAAAGACTGCAGGGAAGGATACTGCAAGGAAAACAAATACATAGGATGGGAACAGGGAGGCTTGGAAGGGCTTCTCAAGGTGATGGCCTTTTTGTGGAATTGGTATTTGGGTTAATGATCACAAGTTATAAAAATCTGTGTGTGAGCCAGGCCTGGTGGTGCATACCTGTAATCACACTTATGAAAATGAGGAGGAGGATATAAAGCTTAAGGTCAGTCAAAGCTACAACACAGAAAGATTCAATCTCAAAATAAGTGTCTGTATATCTGTATTAAACTAGCAATACAAAGACACCAAGAAGAAAAGTATGTCTTGGAGGGAAAAAGATGAAGGAAAGAAGGCTGGGATACAGTGACGGGATGGTGACACTGCAGGAGACAGAGTGGACCACAGACAGTATCATCATCTTACACCTGAGAAGTATGAAAAGCATTTCAGAGCACTAAGCAGAACTATGACTGTATTTTATGAGAGGCTCACTAGAAATTCACCAAGGAAGTCAGAGATGGGCTCAGAAAGGCCAGGGCCCTGCAGTCCGGAGATAGTTGACAGCAGAATGAACAGGTGCTAACAACAGAGGCACGTATCAAAAGTGCATTGTGAAAAAACACTACAGGCTATAAGGTTGTGACAGCCTGGGTCTTAGACTGGCAACATTTGGGAAAAGCAATTAAGAAGGAATCGCTGGTTTAAACTGGTATTTGAGGGGTAAAATTTGCAAATGTCTTCTAGTAATCCATGCAGAGTTGAGCAGTATAACATTGAGGAAAAGAATGTGAATTTAGATGTAATGTTGTTAGAAACCTTCAAAATAGGGTCCTGTGGGCTAAAATGCAGACTATCTCTGCTGTATGGGATCTGCTATTCATCAGGGCTTCAACTGTCCAGTTATAATTCAATTGGAATAGTACTAGCCTGATGGTTGTGAAAATCCAAGTATGGAACTGAGAAGGCCAGGCACATATTATGACAAGCTCCAAATAACTCAGTTAAGAACTAGGCCTCAATTTCTGCTTCTTGAAACTTAACAGGCAGTTTCTGAGGTAGTCATAAACAAAGAACAATCAATCACTGGTGCCCCTGACATGAGAGTGAGGACGGGGAGAACTGCACTTAGCCAGTCTCTATAGCAACTCAAGGTAATAACCAAATAAGAACAATGCCTCAGATTTGCCCAGGCCTGCCCCCAAATGGAAAAGCTATATCCTTATCCAGCCCCTACCAGCCCTAGCCAATTAGGAATGTACTAGTATTATTGCCACTCATGTAAGCCAGTCATATCTGAGATGACCTAACTGTCCCTGAAACTCCCCTTAGCTGTGCATAAAAGGAGCCTGCAAGCCTTTCTCGAGGTTGCCATCTTGTCTTTGTGTTGGATGTGTAGCCCCAGCATTATGGTACCTTTATTCTCAAGATAATAAATGTTCTTGTTGATTGCATATGTGGATTGTGGGTTTTTTTGTTTGTTTGTTTGTTTTTTTTTTTTTGTCGGATTTCTCCAGGACCCTAACAAGAACTTCCTATTTATTTACACATAATTCCAAACAAGGCAATTCTGACAAAGAATTAGTTATAAGTGAATTCAATATCTGTGCTGGCTAGTTTTATGGGAACTTTACACAAGCTATAGTCGTTTGAGAGGAGAGAGCCTCAGTTGAGAAAATGCTAAAGATCTGGCTATAGGCAAGTTATTAGGGTATTTCCTTTTTTTTTTTTTTTTTTGCTGAATATTGTTTGTTGAAGGAGGGAGGAGGTCTTAAATACAGGCTTACAGCACAATGGGAGAAGCCCAGAGGGCAGAAGTTCGCTACCGATGTTTTACAATCTTGCATCTAAGCTGTTAATGCCCATTATGCTGGATACACAGACAAGGAACTTCTCTAAAGTATTCAGGAGGGTGGAACCCAGCAGGGAATTATCATAGGGAGGTTATCAAGGTCAAGGTCAGCAAGCAAGGCAACAGTTACCCAAAACGGGGGCCAGGACCCTACAGGTCCCCCTTTTACTAGAAAATGAGCTTCTGACTTAGGTAGGGTGGGACGTCAGCGTCACCTTACTCGTCATAGAGACACCTGTCCAGGCCACACAGGCGCTCTGTCTTAGGTTGGTGAATGCCCCCCAGGCATTACCCGTCTCTGAATATTCATTATCATACAGGCTCAATGATGTGTGAGCTGCAAAGTTAACCTCTGCCAAAGATCTCAAAGTGGCACTGGGCTTGCAATCGGTGTGTTCAACACAGAAAAGACCAACAGAAGTCCTAACCCACCCATAGCCAGTAGGCTAAAGGCAACTGAGCCATTCCCTTCCTTAATGAGCCTTATTGCAAATTGGAGTCCTTGTAAGATAGTATCCCAAATGAGTGGATGACTGTGGAGGACCCAGACTATGGTGGTTGGTATTATTCCTAGGCTGGTGGTCCTGGGGTCTATAAGAAAGCAGGCTGAGTAAGCAGGCTGAGCAAGCCAGTAAACAACACCCCTCCATGGCCTCTGCATCAGCTCCTGCCTCCAGGTTCCTGCCATGTTTTTCTTCCCCTGACTTCCTTCAATGATGAACAATGGCATGGAAGTGTAAACCAAATAATCTCCTTCCTCCACAAGTTGCTTTGGTCATGGTGTTTCATGACAAAAATAGTAACCCTAATTAGAATAATAATCTGCTATTCAAAAGTGATTATTTGAAGTGCTGAGAATTAAGAAAAAGTAGGCTCAATACAAACAAAATGACAAGGAATGGACAAATTGGGGAAAAACTGGGCAGTTGCATATGCCTGAAGGTGACTGCAAGCAGCTTTCTCAGGTACTGTTAAGAAGTCAAAGATTTCTTACCATGTTCGGGAAACAAGTGCCTGCATGAGATCACTGGAGATCTTGACAAAAGCAGTTCCAATGAAGACAGAGACCACATTAGATGAGTTGAGAGAAAAATAGAAAAGTTTCTAATAAAGGTAATGACATAAAACATTCCCAAATCATTGAATAAATTTTTTTCTTTAAAGAGGAATAAAGAAATACAGTGACCCCAAACAATATGAAATGGGACAAGAGAATGTGTTCATAAAGATTACATTCACACATACCATGACTAAACCACTGAACCATACATAAACACACACACACACACACACACACACACACACACACGTTTGCATGCATGTATATGGATTCAGACACATGTACACACATGAAGAAGAAAGAGATCATAAATGTTCCTTATAATGACTTACTATAAATACAAGTGTAATGGAGAATGGGAGAACAATAATGAACATGCAATACAACAGTAAAACACAACAAAACATAACATAAATATATTACACTAAAGAAAAAGTGATTCATGTGAGGAAGTCATGAGAAATAGGGAGGAAAGACTCAAACCAGAGCACAAGTAGAGAAAGGCTTTAGTGTCCAGAGAACCTAGAACAATTCTCCAGGACAATCTGGGATGGGCCTTCCCTAAGCTCCTTTCTCTTTCAATTTCTGTTCCATTTTTAGTTTCAACATGAAATTCCAAGACTACAAATCCAAGTTCACTTCATCCATGAGAACAGGAACTCTCCTAATGTTTCATATAATTCTGACAGTGAGGTAGGGTAATATTTTCATATAATTTTATGTCTAATATATTATAATCACTTTTGAAGTTTATGCAGAACTTCATACTGCTATAGCTTTTGATTTTTCAGATTCCTGACTACATTTGCAAACCAATGAAGTCTGGAAGCTGTGCAATTATGGTCAGGTCATCATTGAGTGGCTTCCTGGGACTCCAGTTCCTCCTGAGATAGGAGACTCAAATCTCTTTACAATTAATCATAGATGGAATTATAACAGAGATCTAAGCAAACCTCTCTATCTCCATGCCCCAGGTGAAGAGCTAGGGGTGATCACATCAATTGCCTCCAGGGAAGAAAAATAATGAGGGAGGGAATGGGAATGACTGAACACCCTGAACAGGGACTACTGGTTAGTGTAACAACTGTCAACCTTCACAGACGCACCTGGGAGAATTCATGAAAGTCAAGTATAATTGTCACCACCAAACAGACAGCCAGTGAGTGGCAGGTGCAGAGGGCAGTAAACAAATGGCCAGGAAGAGAAGAAAGTAAAGGAGAATATGCATATAGGGCAGTTCAGGGCTGTGGTATATATTTTTACAAATTAGATAAAATTCTTTGTCCTTAAAACTGCCTATATTCCTACAATTTCATTAATTTTTCAGAGTGCTTTGGGGCTTTTATTTCTTACTAGCTCTCAATAGAGTCATCTATAAAATAGATATTTCATGACAGCCCTTATATCCAGTGTTTATGTGAAAAAGACACTGCAGATTGATTGAAATTCCCTGTAAAGTAACATATTCAATCCAGGCAAATGCTCTGCAAGCAGTTGTTCCTGTGTCTGTTACCCAATGCATAATGCATTGAAGGAATACAACTTTCTTCTAATCTACCTATATTAATTAAGCATTGCTTATAAAATCTTCACTCACACTAGTGATTTCAAATACATTGAGATTTATTCAAGGAACTCCACCAACCTTAAGAAACAACAACTACTGCTTCATTCACTGAGAACGTTAGATTCCCAGCTATTCTGGGTACAGCTGAACATCATCTTGTCATCTCTCACTGTTTTATTTGGAGTAACAGCGGAAACTTTTCTAAACCATAGAATTAGAAAAGCAATTTGTTTTATCATATAATGCAGGACAATGGAAAAGTAGATGTCAGAGCATCTTTAAAACAGACACACTTTTGGCATTATTTCCTCCTGAAGTAACTTGTCGCCATCTTGCAGTAGATACTCACTTGGTCCAGTAGCTATGGTAGCTAGAATGGAACCATAGTGACAGCTAAGTTTATAGTGATGGTAATGGAACTATTGGTATTGCCCAGTAGACAGAGGACAGGCTAATGAGGCCCTTACCTGGGATTACAGCTATAGCTCCCAACTTCCCGCAGCTGCAAGTCATCCTGGGAGATATTATACTATATGAAAAATGGAAGATTAAGTGAGACTCCATGATGCAGCTTCTATGAAGTCATCATCCATGATGGGGTAACACATCCAGAGAGATAGGTGTCTTGTAATATTCCATATACCTGTTAGTCCCTCACCTATGCTCTAGAAGTAAGTAAGCCCAATAAACTCAATGGTTTCCCAAGTTGGACTTTCCTGTCATTATATTTTGATTGGTTTTTGGGGTCATACCTCCAGCAAATAGGCATTTATTCATGTGTCTCCTGGAAATATTACTGCAGCAAGATACAATATAAGATTTAATAAATAGCTGGGAAATAAGCACCCAGGTTATTCACATCTAATTTCAATGCACACGCACGCACACACACACACACACACACACACACACACACACACACATACATACACACAGCAAAACAAACAACAACAAACTCAAAACATTGATAGGTATTTGTAATTTTTGGTCAACTTGACAGTTCTTAAAACACAACTTCTGGATGCATATGTGAAGAGTCCAAAAGAGAAGCATTTAAGTAAGTGGACTGAGAAAACGAAGATCCACCATCATTGAAGAGGCAGGCAGCACTCAATCACAGAGGGCCTGGGGAGCACAAAGTAGAAGGATAGAGTCATCTTTTTCTCCTTTTTACTGTCTCCATCTTTTCCTCTTTCCCTTTCCTCTCCCTCATCCTTCTCTCCCTCTGAGCTAGGGTATCAGCTTTCTCTGTTCTCAGATACCAGGAACTCCTGGTTCTCATGTCTTTGTTCTGAAACCATTCCGGAAACCTGACTCTTTCTCAGGCTTTGTGTTTGAACTGAATTGCATCATCAGGTCTCTAAGCTTGTGTGTGGTAAATCATGGAACACCCCAGCCTCCAAAGCCATTTGAGCCAATAATCATAATGTAAAGAACCTGGACTCTGCTGTGGTCATAAATTATTTGCAAAAAAATAAATATTTGTGACAAAATTCAAATTGAATTTCAATCATCCGTCAATACAGATGCTATTTTACATAGTTACGCAAATAAAATAATATTAATGAGGAATAAGTAGTGGGCAGACAAGTATACCCAAAGGGCAAATTAGATATTACTTCATCAATAAATTTCAATTTTATAAATTAAACTCCCCTTTGAGGAACTGAGAAATGCAAACAGTACACTAAATGTTCTAGAGGATTCTGAGGAATTTTCCTTTTGGGATTTGTCTCAAAACTTATTTTAAAAATGAGTTCATTTTAGGTCCCATTTAAAGAGTGCAGGGATCATGGGTCATGAAGACATAAGGTTTGAATTACTAAAATCAAAGGTGAAAGCAGAATAGGGAATTATCTTTGGATTAGCATTGTTCAATTAGAAACAAAAATAATATTCAACATGGAAAGTCTACTCAGGACTTTTTATAAAAATCGTGACTATTAATTATAAAAGAGTGTATTGAACATCAGTTCGAATTGCTTCATCATTCAATTATTCAGGCAGAGGATATTTTGTCTCTCATAGTAAAGTAGGAAAAAACCCATTCAAAAAAAAACTTTAAACTGATAATAAAGTTAATTTCATAACAAAGTAAAATGAAGTGATGCCATTTCTGCCAAGCTACTGTCATAAAATATATGAGGAACTGATGAATGGATGTTTAAAGGTCCTACGGTTCCCTTCATTCACTAGCAGCAAACATTAAAGAGGCTACAGCTTATGACAACTGAATACTTTGGTAGTTGTAAGGATTTACTTTCCCATGATGATTGTTTTCTGACATTTCTTCTCTAGGAAAATACAGTCAAAGACAGTTTCCGCACTGAGCTTAAGAAACAACAGCCTTCAGTGTCCGAAGGCCTCAAATATTGGGTTTGCTCTTCACCCTTTTATCTCTCTTCTGCCCAAAAGTACAAGTGTAACTATTTCACCCTTTCCTCCCAAGTTTTTTTCTGACACTGTACTCTCTTGATAAATATAACATAGAGATATCCAAGAAGAATTAGCATCTTCTAATGTAAAACTCATGTAGGAAAACGCCAAAGAAATCTTGATTATTCTTCTCACTGTCATCAAATACCTGAAAGAAGCCAGTTAGGAGAGGCGAGACTTATTTTGGCTAACAGAGTTCAGATTCAGAGTTTGCTGTCCACTGTTGAAGAGAAGGCATGGCAGAGTTCAGAGCAGTGAGGACATGTGACAGCTTGTCACATTGTATTTGTAGACAGGAAACAGAGAGCTCTGGAAAAGTAGGGTGGGAGTATAACCCTCAAGGGATCAGCCCTGGTGCCCTATCTTTATCAATCATATCTCCCATCACTAAGGTTCTAGAATCTCCTAAAACAGTACCAGTGTCTGGGAACCAACACATATCATACGGGGGGACATTTCAGATTGAAACTGTTAACACCCTTCAAAATTTCCAGGAACTCATTTCAAATGTACTTTCACTTTCCTTTCTCACCATTCTCTTGCAATACTTAATGACTACAGTTCAGATTGATTCAGGTGTAGATCAAGTGTCATGTTGTTAGTGATGCTTTCCACAGTTGTTAAGTTAAAATTATATGCCCCCTCCTCATTTCCCATTTTCCAATATGGCTCTTGCACTTACATAATGCTTGCCTTGTCCAGATTTGTATACTTATCATAGTCTGGACTGCCTTTCCTTTCTCCTCTGTTCATTTGTTTACTGACACACATTCGGACATATTTTGATTGGTGCTTTATATGCATACAAAACAGTTTGATACATAGCATGGACTTAATGAACATTCAGGGAACAATTTTAAGATGAAAAAATTTATTGTTGCATTTGAAAATAGCCTTTCTTCTAAGTGAAAGGAGTGATATTCACTTTACTGACTTTATAATAAGTGATTCTATGTTTATAACTGTCATGATTACTTATTTATTGCTGTGATAGGATACAATGACCAAGGTAACTTATAAAAGAAAGTGTGCCATTTGGGCTTACAGTTTCAGAGTGTTAGAGTCCATGGTGACAGAGGAAAGGCATAGCAGCAGGAACATCCGAAAGCTCACAGCTTTATCCAAGAGTTGAGTCAGAGAAAGAGAAAGGAGAGAGAGAGAGGAAGGGAAGGAGGGAGAGGGAGGGAGGGAGGGAGAGGGAAGGAGGGAGGGGGAGAGAGAGGGAGGCAGAACAGAACAAGTCTGCCTGGAGTGATAAAACTCCTCTAATGCACCCATACCTCCTAATCCTTTCCAAACATTTCCACCAATTGGAAACCAAGTTTTCAAATATAGGAGCCTATGGAGGCCATTCTCATTCAAACTACCACAATAACTAAGAAAACATTGCCTTGCATAGAACCAGCTTTGGGCAGAAATCAAGAAAACGTTTATCCTGAATAATGATTTCAGCTTGTGATCTGTTGGAGCTCACCAAGGTTTCCTAGGGGCTTCATCCAGCAGGACTGTGTAATAGGTTGATTGGGCCATGAGCCTGAGTACTAGGTGTTTGTAAGGGTCTACATTTGGCTGTATCTACCAAGGGGGAGGTCCTCTGCCCCTCCCCTTGGCATTATTATAAAAAGACCTTTGGAATAAAGTTCTGGGCTGGTAGATAAGGATCTAGGCCCACCCGATGCTATCCTGCATTTCTATCTGTTTCTCTCCTCTTTATTTCTTACTAAGCCTCCTATCCCTCATTCCTCAAGAGTTCCTGGGGCAAATAAATGTGGGAGCTGGTCTCCCACAGTGGTCAAAGGTTTTAAAAGTAAGCATATGGGCTGCTTTAAGTTATTCAATACTGTGCTGATTCTAAAACATGTCTACAGGTTCTTATAGCATTTACCATGTCCTAACCTCACAAATATATGGTCTCCACTTACTGTAAGTGTGGACCAGGCGTAATGATCTGATATCCAAGAGTAGGTTATGGCATAATTGGTGTACTGAACATAAGTTGTGAGGCTAGATTATAAAAAACATCATATCTCCATGCTTGTACAGTTCATGGGGTATGCCTGCCAAATATCATGATGTGAGAAAACTCAGGAAGCTATGCAGAACACTCAGGTGTGTGGCTATGGTGTCACTCCTCAGTGACTCTAGCAAGCCACCATATAAGTTCACCATCCAGTTTTAGGGACAGTTTTCAGTGACTGCACAATTATTCCTAGACAATATCTTGACCATGGCCCAAGAAAAAATTCATCCAAAACCCCACTAAGCCACTTATATCTTCATAATCCAAGGAAAATATAGAAGAAGAGTTTATTATTTGACCAATTTTTTATGGGGCACTGTATTATATAATAACATGTTACTAAAACAGGCTTTTAATGTACCTTCTACACAAGTTAACCATGGGATATGCAATTTTGGTAAATGTAACCTCTTAGCCACACTGGTTTTATCTGAATAAGATGAGTATTATCCACTATATTGCCTCACTGTGAAGAGAAGAGTAAATAAATTTATTCTGTGTGAACAACATCTAGAACAATCCGATTTGGGTTTTACTTTTTACCCTTGAGAATCCAAAATCATATTATATCACTTTGCTGAATCTTTTCTGGATGAGAATGGAGGAAGAAAGGCTTGGGAGTTGTAAAGAAACTAATTTCCAAATGCATCATAAGCAAGATTTAGTGAACAAGCTGTTTATTTGGTATGGGTAATGGATTTACTCATAAAACCTTCCTCGCAAAGTGAATATAACACTTGGAAAGCCCACTAAAGCCTCCTAAATTCTATAAAGTCCTTCAAAGCATCTAAATTGGAAGCAAGAATAACAATATGGTAATATACATATTGGTAGATGCTGTACTCCAGTCCCCTTTGGGGAAGGAAGGATTTATGCCCTGGTTGCTGGGTATTCTGTGTGCTGACAGCCGTCAGTGCCTTCATGTTGTGGGAATAAATCCCAGCTGACGACAGCTGCCTCACTCAAAGCCACGCTCTCTCCCTCTGAGCAGCCTGCACTTATTTCTGGATCCAGTGTGCTCCTGAAGATCTATCCTAGTGGCAGAGCTCCCCATGGGGCCTGTCCTAGACCTGCTAATGTAATCAGCACAGCCTGTCTCTTCCCTCCATCCTATCTTTCTTCCTTTTCTGTGCCCTGTAATTATCAGTGACTGAGTGCATCCTGATGAACTTCATGCAAGTGCATCTCCATCTCAGAATCTGCTGCTTGGGCCACCAAAATGTTGACATGTGCATTGTTGCTCATTTTCCGGGCCAAACCTGTCTCTAAGGTCCTTCTAGAAGGGACTCAAGTGTAGTATGTTTAGAAGTGGCATGGTGGGGCTGCCTCCTGAGGAGTTCCATGGTGGCTAAGCATGGCAGTTAGCATAGGCGGGGTATTATGCTTGCCTTAGGAGGTAGACAGAAATTATTCTTCTAACCTAAATGCTAGTGTTTGAGAAATAGACAATTTTATTAGAAAGGCCAAATGACTAGCAATGTTTATGATGAGTATCACAGTGACTTCAGGAGATTTTCAAGAATTAGCTTAAAGCAAAGCATGTATTATTTTGTTACTTCTTTTCTATTACTATGTATTTCTTTTAAAAATTTCCCCCTTATGGCTATATAACCAAAGGAATAGGAATCAGTGTGTTGAAGAAACGCTTGCATCCCAGGCTCAGTGCATTAGATATAATAGCCGAGATACGGAATCAACTCATGTGTGAAGCAGCAGATGAACGGGGAGGAAAACACGCAGCATGGACACAGTGACAAGCTAAGCAGCCACTGAAGGGGCAGGGGGAGGAGTTATGTCATCATTAAAGACATGAACAATCCTGGGGGGGGTGTCAGGATAAGGAAGGAAGCCAGACACAGAATGCCACAGACGTGTGGAAAAGTGAGACACACGGAAGTAGTAGAACGGCGGTCTCTAGAGGCTTGGAGAGGAAGGCGAGTGGGAAAAGGAGAGATGGGGATCAGATGGTATGAAGCTTTGTCGAGACAGGAAGGTTAGATCAGTCAGCTCTATAATAACTATCATCATATATTGAAAAGAAGCATGTTCTCTGGGCAAGGAGCTGGGGGCAAGGGGAAAGAGAGGCAAGAGAAGGGAAAATGAAGGGTTCCCTTGTGAAAGGAAGAGAAGGAGGTAAAAACGATGCTGGTGAGAGGGTTCCCTATCCACCCCCCAAGGGGAAGCATATGAACAGGGAAGCTTGCGTGTTTCCAACTCTAAGGAGGACAGAAGAGCATGCAGTCCTAGTTAGAATGTAATCAGAAGCTAAGCAGCACACACGTGGTTGCATATATTTTTGGATGCTCTCTAATTGGTTACTCCTGATATGAGATAGGTGTATTCTAGAAAGAGAGTAAGATGCCTGAAAAGAAATTGAAAATGGATCTATTTGAAAATGTAATCTGACTGCTAAATAAGATTTCCCTGCACTGAGGGTTTCATCAAAATCAATGATACCCATAATCAGAAGGACCCTCTTCTTGTTTAGTTTCCCTGCTTCCTAACATCATTCAGTTGAGCAATGGCTTATGAATGTCTGGATCATACTCAGGCACCTCGTGTAACTATAAAGAAGTGGTCTTTTCTGCAGTAGAATTGCCCTTTCAATGCTCCTGAATTCCAGTTTCCACTAGTTAGAAGCAGGGGAAGTAATGGCAGGCACATTAGGAAAATAAAGAGGACATGGGAAGGAAGATTGCTCTGGCCTGGGTTTCATTCATCACACTGCCTGTGGAGTCACTGGCTTCCATTTTAGGCATCTCTTTTCTTTCATGAGTGCAGCCATTAAGGGGAAGCTGTCATCACTGTAAAATAACATTCGGAGGCCTTTGAATCTCTTCAGCATAATCTTTAATAACTGTCTTACGCTCACACTGACAGCTAGCAAGTGATAAGATGTCTAAGACAATTTTATAGGTCACATAATACCTTGGTTTATTTTGGCTCAGAAGGGCAATAAAAGGGAACAGATAATGAAGTCACTATAGATTTGTATAATGTCATTTCTCAGTTGGCAGCAACTTTGGAAAAGCCTTAGAAATTTGATTCTGGGCTGTGACAAAACTTAAGCGTTTCTCATCCTCGTTCCTTCTGCTGGTTTAGAACACTAGCATTAACCTCCAAATGGTGCACTCAGGTTTTACAACTCGGTGTCAGTTGTTATGCAAACACAACAATGTTTTTTTATTGACAAGATGGCTTTCCCCAGAACTCCAAATTATAAAACTGAAAGAGGCAATTTTCTATACCTCTGTAGAAAATGCAAAATGAAAAAAAATATACCCAAGACATTTCCATGTAATACAGTAGCCACTGGCCAAAAGTGGGTGCTAATTATAAAAAGATTGATTTAAACTATATAGAATTTAAAATCTAGTAACAGTAAGGCAGTAATATTTTGTACTACGGTTTGTCTCCTTTAGTATAATGTTCCATAATGCTGTTATCATAGATTAAAAACAGTTAACAATAATCCCTTAATATGAGGCATCTAGTAGGAAATATTTCAAAATTAAATACTAATTTTATGATGTTCTCACAATATTCAATTTGGAATCAATGCTAAGTATATATTATATTTGTGCAAACACAATCCCTTAGATATTCTTTCAAAAGGCTTTATCATTTCTAGACATTACTGTATGGATTTTTTTTAATTTATGTGTATGGGTGTTTTGCCTATATGTATGTCTGTGAACTGTGTGTCTGGGTGCTGCCTATGGGGGTCAGAAGAGGACACTGGATCCCCTGCAACTGGAGTTATAGTTGGTTGTGTGAAACCCTGTGTGGGTGATAGGAATTGTACCTGGGTCTTTCCAGCCGCTATGGAGGAACTTTTATCCTTTTAACCCACTATTGCTACCTCTTCCTAGGAATGAGTCTTTTGCAGAAGTTTAGTTCCAGATCAACAGGTTGATTTCTCATTATTTCATCAAGGGCATGAAAACTCAAAACAATGCATCCTTAAAAAAATTTTGTTCAGTTTTGGGAATCAAACTCGGGGCCTTGAGGGTGCTATATAAGTGCTATACCAGCCCACCATCCCCAGCCCAAGACAGTCCAGCCTGAAGGCAGGTGTCCAAGGGTATTTATTGGAGGATCTCATGTTTTCCCGTGTCCTTTGTACTGTGTCTCTGCCCCTCCTTCTCTTTTCCTCTCTCTCTTGCTCTCTGAATATGACTGTCAGTAACTTGAGAGGGTCGCTTTTACGCTATTCTTTTTTTTTTTTTTTTTTTTTTTTTTTTGGTTTTTCGAGATAGGGTTTCTCTGTGTAGCTTTGCGCCTTTCCTGGAGCTCACTTGGTAGCCCAGGCTGGCCTCGAACTCACAGAGATCCGCCTGGCTCTGCCTCCCGAGTGCTGGGATTAAAGGCGTGCGCCACCAACGCCCGGCTACGCTATTCTTTTTAAACATATGTTTTTAATTGAAACAGAATGGCACCACTTTCTTCCCTCCCTTTCTTCCCCCAGTCTCTCCTGTTGGGAATCTACTCTTTCAGACTGGAATACGTGACTTCCTTCTAGAAGAGTAACCAGAACAAACTCCTCTATAAGTTGCTTTTGGTCACGGTGTTTTATCACAGCAACAAGAAGTATTTAACACATTTATGTAACACACCTCTGAGCATGTCTAGGAGATATTTCCAGAATGGTTTAACTGTGGAGAGAAGGCTCACCCTGAATGTGAGCGATACCATATTGCAGGCTGGTGTCCCAAACTGAACACAGAGCTTCCTGACTATGAATGCAATGTGACCAGCCTTATCATGATCCAGCCATGAGTTCCTTACCATGACAGTGTTATTTACTTTTCTCATTGCTGTGACCGAAATATCTGACAAGAAATGACCTAAGGAAGGAAGGTTTTATTTTAGATTACAGTTACATGGGGGAGGGGTTTTACAGTGCATCATGGTAGGGAAAGCATGCCAGGAAGGGCAGGAGGTGAACCGATCACATGGTACCAACAGCCAAGAACTCAGATAGTGAACAGGAAGTGAGGCTAGGCTGTATAACCTCAGCTCCTGTCCTCAGTGGTCTACTTCTGCCAGTGAGATTCGACCTCTTAAAGGTCTGCCACAACCTCCATGACAGCACTCCAGGCTGGCATTAAGTATTTAAACACACAAGCCAACAAGGGACATTTCTCACTCAGAATGTATCTGATATTGCACTGTCTCTTAAACTGTGAGCCAAAGTCACGCCTCCCTTCCTTAAGTGTCCTGTGTCAGGCATTTTGTAAAGGAGATGAGGACAAAACAAAACAAAACACAATGCAGAAAGCTGTTGCTGAAACGTGGTGATTTCTATGACAGGCATGGCAGTGTGGTCACAGCCTTAGGAACTGATTTGGGAAACAAATCTGAAGAGTTTGGGACTGCAAGTTAGAGACACCATAGAATGATGTGATGAGACCTCAATGTTCCAGTGTAGTGTGAGTTCAGACGGCCCAGAGAAATGAAGAGCAGGCACAATTCATGAGGTTTTAGAGGTGAATAAGGACATTCTCAGGAAGTGGACTAGAGGTCATATGTGTTACATCAGACAGCAGTAACAGCAAGTGGTAATTTTCCTCCATGTCCTAAGAGTAAGTAAGAATGGGCTAAATCTAAAACTAATGAACCAATCCGTTTGATGGAAGAAATTTAAAGGCAGAGTAGCATTCAGGATCTGTCATACTACTGTTCACTGCTCTTATCCATGTCTGTTGTGAGAGAGAGCATAATGATATGAAAAATAGGCAGTTTCGTGGGGAATGAGCATTAGTTAATTGCTCACAAAAAGGTTCAGAAGCAGCTGGAATTGTTATTAGAATTGAGATTGTCCCTGAGATTGTCCCCATTAAAGAGAAACCTCATGCTACACTGTGCACTAGAACAATGAGAAAGGTGACATGGGGTCAAGCCCCAACCTATGAAAGTTTCCAACTGATTAAGACACAAATCCATTTGAGAGAGCCTAAACTGAGAAAGCCACTAGAGAGGTCCCTGCACCAACAAAGGCTACCTAGGGAAGGTTTCTGAGGGCCAGCCTGGGAGTTACACAGAGGTCCCTGCAACTGATGTCTGAGGAAATAGTTCCATCTCCAATGGGTAGCAGAATTTAGCAGTGTGGTCCATATGATGCTGGCTTCACAGGCACAGAAAGATGAAAGGATGAGGGTGTGATGGTTTGAATGAGAATAACCCCCAGAGGCTCATATATTTGAAGGCTTAGCTACCAGTTACTTGAACTATTTGGGAAGGACTAGGAGGTATGCTCTTGTTAGAGAAGGCATGCCCTCGTTGGAGGAAGTGTGTCACTGAGAGTGGGTTCTGAGGTTTAAGAAGCGCACGCCAGGACCAGTTTCTCTCTATGACTGCTGCCTGCACATTAGAATATATAGCTCTCATTTACTGCTCCAATGCCATGCCTGTGTGCTTCCCACTATGATGATCATGGACTACCTAATAAACTGTAAATCTTTTCTTTTATAAGTGTTGCCTTGGCCATGGTGTCTCTTTACAGCAATAGAACAGTAACTAAGACACGGGGTTACACAGCTTGCATCCAGGTTCCACAAAGCTGATGAAGTTGGGAAGTGTGCCGCAGTCTCAAGAGGCTACTGTATGAAGCTGAGAAAGGGAAGCCAAAGTTGCAGTAGAATCCTCGGGATGCTGGAAATGTCAGGACCATGGAATGTGCACCAAGGAGAGCTGCAGACACAGTATGGAGTTTATTCATGTCTTGCTTGGTTTCACTGAACATTCTTCTAATCAGTCTGTTGTAATCTGTGTTATTTCCTCCCATTTACTCTCTTTGAAAATTTATTTCTGGGGTTAGCGATATCAAGGGAGTTCTGGTACCTGTTTTGTATGCTGTACTTGCCTGCTTGGGATTAGTTCACTGGTTGGAGTTTTCAAATTGCTGACATTCTTCTAGTTGAGACTTTGCAGTGTCCTATTGGAATTAGTGGGTAAAAAAGGCCAGGTGTCTTTCTCCCCCTACCTCTTGGAATGGTATATAGTCTGGGGTCCTGGGCACAATCTCCATCACCACTCTGAAAGCAGACTTTTAACTACGGAAATGACTTCAACTGATGAATAGACCCTCTATGAAGACACAGTCATGGTGTGAATAAATGGCTCTTCAACTCTGGTAACTTTGGTGACTGAAACAAGGTGCACAATAATACTAGAATATTAGTAAGACAAATAAGGGGGAAAAATGAGATATCAATTATTAAAAACAGGAGCAAGGAACATAGATAAAAGTGAAGAGTTGATATGATTAGCACACAAGGAACTTAGATATTATTAACGTTATAGAAAATTATAATTAATAAGTATACAGAGGAGGGGTGGATTGAGAGAAAAGGAGAAGGGAGTAGGAATTAGAGGGAAAGTAAACAGGTTGTAGAACAGTAGAACACAACAGAATAGGTGCAGAAACATGGAAAAATTATCTATGCTAATACGGAACTAAAGCAAACCCAATGTTTATGTTTGTTTGTATATTTTAAAAAGTTAAAATTAAATGATAATATATCTCTATAGTGTCCGTCCATTATTTATTACCTCAAAGAATCTTCCTCCCCTCCATGAGATGCTACAGGGCTCTTCACTCTACAGGTGTGAGCAGGAGACTTGCCTATGTCTCCAGTTCAGACTTGTCTCAATGGGTTTCAGTATCTCCAATGGTGATCAAACAGGTGACCTGGGGGGTGGACTTTGGACCTGGTGTTGACAGAAGTCATTCATCCCTTCCTGAGTCATCTACTAGGCCTTGCTATGGGTATAACTTCAGAGTTTCTGCCATCCAGGCAGCTCCTATTTTCCAAGTGTTCTTGGTGACTCCTCTCTACTCTCCTCATGCTGATTTCAGTGTCCAAGCCACCTCTACTTGTGATTATCTCTGCAGCTGGAATTTCTGCTCTTACCAGGGTCAGGGAGGCTTGTTTTTTTTTTTTCTTGCTACAAGTTTCAACTTACCTGGTTCTGTGGTTCTCTGGACATCATTCTTAGAGGTAGAATGGAGAATTCCTCTTTATTTTCATTTAAAAATAAGTTCACCTATCTGTTAAGTAACCTTTATGTTTCTATCCTACCCATTGGTGTATCTACAAATTCTTTATCACATCCCTTCCAATGTTGGATGGAGGAATCTGCACAACACTTAACGTAGATGAGAATCTGTTTATCCAGTTGGTGCCTAATATTTTCCTCAAAGTAATTAAGAATAGTTTAAATAACCAAAGGAAGATACCATCCAGCCAGGAACTTGAGGTCACAGAGTAACTGAAAGGAAACTGCTAGCCTTCATCTCTAAACTGGCCCCTTAACAGAAAAACCCTTCCCAAACCTGTCTTCATTGGCTTTTCCTACACCCTTCTGGGGGTCATTGTTGAAGTTATCCTTATTCATTCCTCTATAGCATTTACCCTGTAATATAGGAAATAATAAGCACTGTATGATGGGTTAGCCCAAGATTGCAATGTACATAGAAAATATCTCCGCTTGTTTCTTGAGTAAGTTCATGCTCTCTTAAGTTGGCAAAGGAAGGTGGCATGCAGAGTACTCTCAGAAGCTCAGTGAAAGCTTTACATCTAAATCTTCCCTCCTGCATGTGCTAATGCACACCTGTTACACTTATGCTATCTTTGGACACTCTAGTGGGCATGTGGAAGGATTACTAAATCAAAGTGACTGAAAGCTGATTCATGTACTTACAGTGTCTTCTTCCTTTAGTGACCAATGTTGCTTCTAGGGAAAACATAGGATGTTATCCAATTCAATCAATCAATAAATAAATGCAAAATCTTTTCCTGGAAAGGGCAGTAATTTCTATATGTAATTTCCATGGTAGGTGAATTGTGAGCTTATTTTCTCTTTCCCCTCTTAGTGACCATGATGGAATTAGGCATTGAAGATAAACAACCATAAGATGATAAATCTGATATTTTATTCCAAAATAATATGACAGTACATGACTAAATTCTCCCTGTTCTCAGTGAAGTTCAGGATAGAGCAAGATTTTTTTAATTAGACATTGTAAATCTCTTAACTGGACATAGACAAATATGCAGCCAACTGTTGCATGATATTTTATTTGTGTTCTGACAAATAAAGCTTGCCTGCAGATCAGAGGGCAGAGCTAGCCACTAGTTAACCATAGAGACCAGGCCTTGGTGGCACACACCTTTAATCCCAGCACTTGGGAGGAGGAAGCAGGAAGATCAGGAGTTCAGACCACCCTGGGTTACAGGAGATTGAACTATTTTAAAAGAGACACAGAGCTGGGTGGTGGTGGCTCACACTTTGATTCCAACACTTGAGATTTCATGCCTTTGATCCCAGCACTTGAGATCTCATGCTTTTGATCCCAGCACTTGGGAGGATCATGCTTTTGATCCTAGCACATGAGAGGCTCATGCCTTTAATACCAGCACAAGGGAGGTGGAAACAGGAATATAAGGCAGGTGGAGACAGTATCTGGCCCCATTCAGTCTGAGGATTCATAGAGACAGTATCCCCCTGCACCCCCACTTGGTCTGAGATTTCATAGAAGAAGTCTCTAATGGCTGGCTGCTCTGCTTCTCTGATCTTTCAGCTTTCACCCTAATATCTGACTCTGGGTTTTTATTTGTTAAGACTAATTAGGATCGTGCTTCAGCAGACACTGCAACCATATTCACACAGTATTCTTGGAAATTGGGTGTTACTTGATAAACAAAAAGAGTGCATCTGTTTCATCAAACTATCCAAACCTTGGGGCATCTAAGAGGTTTTCTCTGTCCCTTTAAACAGCAGCATACAATCCCTACAGTATCACAGCCAGCATTACTAGAATAGAGAAACTCAGCCACTTGCTAAATGCTGCCTCATACACAGTAATGTGCTGACTAATTTTGCTTCTGAAAATGATGATTACAAATGTGTAATTTTTAAAAATCAAAGTATTAAATATAAGAAATATTGTTATATAGAATAATCAAAATTAAGTCAGAGAAGGAAAAAAAGAAAGAGAGTAGATCAGAGGGGAGGACATAAACAAGTCAGACAAAGAGCAAAAGAAGGAGAATCAAAGAAGGACTAGGAGGAGACTAATGTGGAGAATGAGAACTAAGGGGAAGGTCTACATTGATTCCACCTGCCCCTGGGTTCTCGTCCTTCCCTGGGGTTCTATTTCTTAATTCTAAATCTAGGTTCTGTTGGGAGAGACTCAGGATAAAAGCATTGGCTTTGAGCACATAAGAAAGAAGGTCACCAGGACTGACCTGCCATTCTGTGGTTTCTAGGCACTTTCATCCTTTTCTGAAGTTAGGAGTTCTACCCCAAAGCCTCTCAGATCTCCAGTGAACTAGAAAGCTGTTTAGTAGTGAAAACAAAGGAGCAGCTTCACTGAGGTCAGAGAGAAGTAGGCTGTGCTAGAAGGAAGGTGTCCTTGGCATATACCTTCATGAAAAAACAAAAACAAAAAACAAAGCTGGAAGGTGAAAAATCCCAAACTCTCAATTTCTGTTAAGTTTCAGCAATTAATTAAAATCATCACTTGTGAACAAATCCAATAATATTTTCCTTTCAGATCCTTGGTTTTCACTTTCCAGAGTACTTAAAGTTAAAATTAGTTTTGTATAAAGGAGAGATTAGCAGGGAAATAAAGAAATGAGCATAATTGCCTTGGAAGCAGGGCACTGAGAGAATAAAATGCCATTATTTCTCCATTATTACTGTTTTATTGCTTAGGGCAAAAGAAGTTGAAGTTTCTAGAAAGTTAATCTTTCCTCAAACTTAATAACTGTTTTATTTTTAAAAAGTGAAAAAGGCCAAATGCAACATTGTTTGAGGCGGAAAAAAAAAATCACGGGCAAAGAATCAGAAAGCAAGGGTCTAACCCATTTCTGCTTCCAATTTTGAGACAAGGCACATGATTTACACTCTTCTGCCTTTCACTGTTATAGGCATATGACATCAGCTGCCCTATTTTACAAATTTGTAGCAAGCATCAAAGGCATAGGAAGCCTGTATAAGAAGGATTAAAAACTGTTCACTAAACTGCAGAATACATATGGAAGCTGTTTGACTAGGTAATCATAGAAAATACAAAAGAAGTTAACTGCCCAAATTCAGGCTTTGACCTTTTTGAGGCAATATATTTATAACAAGAGTAATTTTTTTCTCTCAAAAAATACTCTTTACAAACAAGATTGTTTTGTGTTATTCATGCCCAGATTTGTATCCTGAGAGGAACATCATTACCAAAGTTTGTTTTGCAGGCTGAAGAGATAGCTGAGTGGTTAAGAGAACTTGCTGCTCTTCCATAGGACCTGAGTGTGGTTCCCAATACCCATGTCAGGTAGCTTGAAAGCTTGTATAACTCTACCTCCAGGGAATGCAACACTCTTCTGGCCCATGTAGGTACCTGTAAGTATCTCACATACACACACACACACACACACACACACACACACACACACACACACACCACTACCACCACCAACAACAACAACAACAACAAACAAACAAACAAACAAAACAACAAAAACCAATGAACTAAAAGTCTCTTAACTTTTTTCTTTTTGCATCAAGGTACACTGATGGACTGCTTCCTGCATATTTCCACGCATTTTAAAATTTGACTTCAGAGCATTTACTACCCCAAAGGAACCTCTTTGTAGGCATGATAGTTTTCTAGGCTATTCTTCAGCTTCTGTGTACCTATAAGATGAAGACATGTAGTGTGGAGTTCCCAAAAGGTTTTACAGAAGCAATTGTCAACAGCTGTTCGATTTGCTAGCCCTGCCAGCTCATTTACTCTGAAGAAAAAAGGCAAGCAGATGCCACAATTATCAGCAGCCACGAAGGCATTGATTATGTCAACGCAAAAGCAATTAGATACATAGCTACCACAAACAGCCTTTGAAGTGGTTCAATAGCAGTAATTCTACCCACTACTCTCAGCTTTCCATTGGCAGAGAAACCAGCTCTCAAATTTTGTGTGGATGAATCCAAACAAAAAGCTTCTAACCAAGTGCCTAATATGAGCAAATTGCCATTAAATGACAGCTGGACAGGAGTTTCTATATAGGTTACAGGCTGTAAATTACATAAACACTTGACTGTTTCCCTTCTCAAATTTCTGCTTTAAGCCTTTCAAGGATACTGTCTCATATTTTACTATATTTTCATAGCGTATTTAATGTTCACAATAAAGGGAAAGAACCTCCCTCCTTTTGGTAGCCCACCTTTTGGTTGGCCTCCCATGATAATCTGAGTACTAGAGAGACATTACAAAGGAGGTGGAGGCCTGCCTTCCCAGTCAGGGCAATCTCACTCCTGGCTTTACTTCCCTTCTGGTAGGAAGGATGGGAGCATGAGACTGTTAAAGTGCATCTCCTTATACAGCCTTTGAGTTTTCTCCTCACCTACTCATGGACTTCATTTGTTCTGTTAGTTCAGTGACCCTCAGTACACCACCAGCGCATCAAAACCTGAATTGGCAATTACTCTGGAGGGTGGTTCTGATTCATTTTTCTTCTTTTTATTTTTCTCCACATATCCCAACCAGTTTCCTTACCCTCTACTCCTCCCAGCCCACTCCCATCTTTCTTCTCCCCCAGATCCATTCCTCCCCTTTTTCCCTTCAGAAAAGAGCAGACCTCCCCGGGATATGAAATAAACATGGCATATGAAGATACAATAAGATTGGGCACAAACCCTCATATCAGGGCTAGATGAGGCAACGCAGTAGAAGGAAAGGGTCCTGAGAGCAGGTGAAAGAGTCAGAGAAACCCCATTCCCACTGTTAGGAGTCCCACAAAACATCAAGCTAACAATCATAGCATGTATGCAGAGGACCTAGTGCAGACCCATGCAGGCTCCATGATCGCCCCTGCAGTCTCTGTGAGCCCCTAGGAGCCCCACTTAGTTGTTTCTGTGGGCTGTGTTTTATTGGTGTCTTCAACCCCTCAGGCTCCTACAATCCTTCCTCTCTTCCAAAGGATTCCCAGAGCTCTGAGGGAAGGCAACCGATGGAGATCTCCAATTTGGACTCTCTCTATGCTTAATGTTTGGCTGTGGGTCTCTGCAACTGATCCCATCAGCTGCCGGAGGAAACATCTCTGATGACAGTTGTGCTAGGTACCAATCTATGAGTTTAGCAGAACTGAAATACAGCCATCTACAATCACTCCTCTCTTAATTCCCATTAATTCTTCAACTCAAACCCACTCTCAAGGCCCCATAGAAAGTGTGATGTCCAAAATTGCCAATGAACTCCATCTTTCCTCACCCAAATGCTGTCCTCATAATGCCAAATCATGCAGGATTTTTTGAGGAACAGAACCAAGACTATGTGTGAGTCTATATTACAACATGGAGTTTA
Organism: Peromyscus attwateri; assembly: GCA_902168425.1. Taxonomy (NCBI): domain Eukaryota; kingdom Metazoa; phylum Chordata; class Mammalia; order Rodentia; family Cricetidae; genus Peromyscus; species Peromyscus attwateri. Next base: position 3,954 of record CABHPP010121871.1, on the reverse strand, counting down.
CAATGGCTGCTTGCAGATGTGAAGAGCAAAGAATACCCTTACCCTACAAAAGATGCCTGGATGCTTTTGCAGTCTTCACCTGGCTCTGGAGGCATGGAAACCCTCAGGAGAAAGACTTTGGTGTGAGTCCTCTTTGAAAAGCTGAAGAAACTGCAGTCTGATATCACTGTACAATGGCCGTACCCACATGGCATTCACTCAGAAGGGCACACTTATGTTTCCTTCCTCCAATCCCCCCCTATACAAACTGCCACTCATTGGAGGGTGTCCTGCCCACATTCAGGGTGGTTCTTTCCCTCACCCTGCCAGTCACTGCCCCACATATAAGGACTCCCTGGAAATTCCCCTACTGATGCACACATAGGTACATTTCAGCATATTGCTTAATCCCATCTGGGTAATAACCAAACCAACGAAAACAACCCTTCTCTCTCTCTCTCTCTCTCTCTCTCTCTCTCTCTCTCTCTCTCTCTTTCTTATTTATCCTTGAAGGTTCTCAGAATTCTAAGTCCTTGGTAACTTCATTTTGAAGAGATTCTTTTTTCTAATATTTTTTATAAAATTACAGTTCACTGCTGAATTGCTAAAGTTTGTAAATCCCAAAGATTTATCCACAAATCCTCTTCATTCTTCATTCTATTCCAAAGAAGTTTTGGTTCATTCCTTATCTTTGAGTACCACCCAAGTAAAAACACATCCAGCCATGCTGTTCTGAGTTTCATGGTTTTCATGTTCTCTTACAGCTCTCAGGAACATCTCCATGTCACATGGATGAGCCTCAGTTCTTACCTAAAGTCTCCCTGGACTTAGTGAGCACTCTCCCTTTCTTATTTCTGCATGCCCTTCAGAATAGCATGCCCTGTGAATTCAAACTGCGAAGTCCATCTAAACTTGATCCATCTCTGATCTCCACCATTGTTACCTCAGCCTAAATCACTCTGGCTTCCTATTTACAATATTGCTTTTTCATGTCACTTCCTACTTTGGTTCCCTACCACTCTATTATCCACTGAACTTCTAGAAAAATAATTTGAAAAGCATTAAGTTTTATAATTATCCTGCACAGAATTCATTCCTTTCTCATTTCATTTACATCCAAGGAAGACTTCTCATTCTGCATTATTGTATTCTGGTCTTTATTCATCTTTATTCATCCCCTCCCCCCCAGCTTCTCATTCTACACCTCCATCCTTACTCTCTTTTACTTTGGTCCAGCCAAAGTAAAATGTGCCCTACCCAACACTCTGCTGACTGCTATAGTGTTGTGTAGAAACTTCCTCAGAGGTTAAAACCTTCTACTTCGAGAACATTGTTAAGAAACAGGATACTTAGGAAGTAAAGCAGCAGGATGTTCTAAGGGGAAGTGAAACATTCCACCTTCAGAGAAGCTCATTAGCTTGGGAAGTAAACAACTCAAAGATTCAAGAAATCCCAGAAACTAACCAGATTCACTAGGCGTCTCTCTCCCCAAGCATATTCACACAGTAAGGACTGATGTGAAACACTCTCAGACCAGCTGAACTACTAGAAGGGGCTCAAACCAGTCAGTGGAACTACCTTGACACAACACTCTCCAACTTGTCCAGGTTGTTCAGCACACTCCATATTTCTGTTTCTCATGAAGGTGAGCTTTGGTGTTGTAGCCATCTTTAAGTCATTTCTACCTCTGTAGGTAACACACCCATATTCCTGCAAGTAACCCAAATAAAACATATTGGTTCAATTAGTTGGACTTTGTTGGTACCTGTACTTTGGAATGAGTAGATACTTGTTCATAAATAATGGTGCACAACCTGTGGCTGGCTGCTTTGCAAACCAGCAGATTTCAGCTTAACAGTTTACTACAGCAAAGGCTTCCATCACCAATATGCTCAAAAAGTGCTGCTCTGGGCTTTGCCACACCACAAGCCTTTCATTGAGGGATTAAATTTTCAAGTGCAAAGAGGTTTTTAGTTGCTTATATTGTTTCTTAGACTATAAATGCAAAAGCATGGCTCTGTGATTCATTTCTATTTATAGTTTTTGTCAAAACATAACTAGGAAGTATTCCTTGAAAAAATAATTAGTCATGGCTTTATTATATAGTTCAGGCTGTCTGGGAACTTACTGTGTAGCCAAGCTAACCTTGAACTCAAAACTCCATTGCCTAAGCCTCCTACATATGGAGATTAACAATCACATGATCACCACACTGATTTTTTTTAATGTATGAATTTCATATTTGAAATACTATTAAGAAGCAAGTTCCTTTTAACCTTAATAACAAATTGAAAGCTTTGTAATTTATTCTTGAACAAAATACTTCAAGTTAAGGAACCTATTCTTCACAGATCTGCATAAAATTATCCCTTTTTAAAATAGATAAAAGGAAAACCTAAAAATACAAGCAAAGACAACAATAAATATGCTTCTGTACCTCAGAGCGTCATGGAAAGAGCCAACCCCAAGGTTTTTAGCACTCTCTGGTTAGAGGCCCTTATTTAAAACTATGTGTGAGTTGTCTTTACTAACAGCCCAGAAGCGGCTGGAGAAGTGACCCAGAGGCCATGAGCACTTGCTGTGTGTCTAGAAGAGCAGAGTACAGCTATCAACAGCCACCTCAGGTGGTACACAACCGTATGAAAGTCCAACCCCAGAGTATCTGACACCTCTGGCTTTTTCAGGTACCAGCATTCATGTGCACACACCTACATCAAGATACACACACACACACACACACACACACACACACACACACACAGAATATTAAAAAGATAAAAACAATATTAGAAATTTACATAAGATCCTCATATTTACAACACCTATATTCAGGGCAAATAAAACAAATAGTAAAATAGTTTTTGCTATACTGTGTGGGTGTCTGCTCTTTGTTGTGAGAATAGGAGTGTCTAATATCATCCCTTTGCTGTTGCATATTACTCTAACTTCAAATTCACCTTAATATTTTGTGTTCCAATATAGTGGATTTTAACTAAGTTCTGTTTCGTTTTGTTTAATTTTTACTTTCCGCCAAAGACAATCTTTTGATAGAAGACAACAAAAAGTATTTAAAAATCCTAGACAAAACAGAAAATCTAAAATGATGAAACAGTGGCAATTACCTGAAAACATCATCCTTGGCAATATGGTTTGTCCTACTTGATCATGAGTGAAACACTTGGAGTTTCACAATAGATTATTCCAGAAATTACTCTACCTTCATCTAATGGAAGACCCAGTAAGCATGAGACTCTGCATCTGAAATCAAGGATGTTTCCTGTTTCATATTTTTTCTATAAGGAAATCTAGCACACTATGGGTCTTAATATGCAATAATCTTTTCATACAGATTCCTTTCAGCAGATGTAAAGTATAATCCTAATGGCTGGATTAATGTTTGCCATGGCAGCTGTTTCTGATAGAAATGGGGCATGGACATGGTGCTAGAATGCTTCAGTGCTCAGTATTAGGTCACTGTCCATTTCAAGTGAGATCTCCTCTAATGTAGAATGTACTTCGGTACTGATAACCAGAATCTTGGCTGTGGGACATTTTTTTTTTAAACAAACAATCTGCAAAGCCCATAGTGAAAGAAAGATACAGGATTGCTCACTTGAGATCTTTTAAAGACACATTTAAGATATATTTCTATTACATTTCAAAACTGCAATCAACCTTAAACTGAAATTTGTCAACACTACTCTAACTCCTGCAGATTCCACTCGCTATAAACAAAGCTGGGAATGTTCTAGGCTCACATGTATAGTGGTATTCTATTTGTACTGAAATGTGATTTTATTTGTATGTTAATAAATAAAGTTGCTTAGGGGTCAGAGCTATTAGCAAGCCGTAGCGAAAGCCAGGGCGGTGGTGGTGCACGCCTTTAATCCCAGCACTTGGTAAGCAGAGCTAGGTAGATATCTGTGTGTTCAAGGATACAGCTAGCATTGGAGACACACGCCCTTGATCTCAATA